>APFE031178457.1:41623-59538 GCA_000404065.3 Pinus taeda | reverse complement strand
GTCCATGGACCCATGTTGCCCCCAAATTTCCCAAAAAACGTCGTTTAGGGCCTCAAAACAGCTCCGGAAGTTCAGGACCCGAAAAACTGCTAAAAATAGTAAACTGTTCTACAATTTAGGAAACTGAAAAGACTGAAAGAGACAGTTGTGGGGGTCCAAATGGGATAGGTGGGTGGCCACCAACATCCACCTGCATCATTCCTCCCCCCTTAGGAAGCAATGGTCCCCATTGCGTTGAGTTCCTCCTTGAGATGAGGAAGCTTCTGCTGAGCTGGGTCTTTGGTGAGCTGTTCTGTAATCTCTGATGTGTCCAGAAATGGTGGGAAGCATGGTCGACGATGGTCCACATTGAACACTTGGTGCAAGCGAAGGAATGGAGGAATGCTGTGCTTCAAAGCATTGTTGCCCATAGCCTTGTTACTGGTGTAAGGACCATGTCGGAGTGGTCGGAGCTTCTGATGGGCTCTTGTAAGGCATTCTTTCTGCAGATGTAACCAAACTTTGTCATCCACCTGAAACTTATGTGGTACCCCTGTGGGTGAGGAGAAGTTGTTCCTGTGTTTTTTCATGACCGTATCCCTTTGTTGTTGTTGTTGCTACATGGAGGAACCCTTTACGGGGGTCATGGATGTAGCAACGATCTTCTCCTTACTTTGGGAGTGAACCATACAGATGAATTTCCTGGTCTGTGAGATGAGCTTGCTACCTTTCTTAGCAGTGATCAAAGAGGTGGCAGTAGGTGGGGCTATCTCTAGTATCCTGTATAATGAATTACTCAAAGAAATAATGACAGCACGAGGCCTTGACTCATACAGAGCATGTCGTCTCCACAAGTATGGTTGGCCTAATAATACATCACAAACATCTAGAGGTGTAACATCACACAATACCTCGTCTGTGAAAGGCTTGATGCTGTAGGGAAGGAAGCACTGCTGGCGAACTTTGATATCTCATCCTTCATGAAGCCACCCGATACTGTACGGCTGCGGGTGTGGTGTAGTCGGTAGGCCGAACCGCTTCACGACCTCTCCTGAAATGAGGTTCTTTTCGCTCCCACTGTCAACAATGAATTGCAGCGGTGAACCCTTCACCCACATTTGTGAGTGGAAAAGGCGCTCCCCCTCCTCTGGGTCTTCAGGATCATTCTTTTGGATCTTGGCGGTGGCAACAGTGGCGCTGGGATCCGCATCAATGATCTTCTTCCCTTACCCATTCCCCTTGTTGGGTTTTGGCTCAGGGTCAGAACATGTATCTGATTCGGAAGCCTTCAAGTCGGCCACCAACAACTGCTTGGTCCAACACTCACTTGTGTTATGAGTGGGACTCTTATGGAACTCACACCACTTTCCTGTGTCCTTCTTCGGCTTCGTGGTGTTGTTCTTTTCCTTCGACGGGTTATCTTGGGTCACCTCGCCTTGGGTTTGTCCTTTGAGCTTCGGATTTGCAGATCCAAAGTCTCGCTTCTTCTGTTTGAACTTTTGCTTGATTTTGACAGCGTATCGGTATGCTGTGCTGAGTGAGGAGATGTTCAAGAACTCCATCTCTTCCTGGATGTATCTGTGTAGGCAGCTGCGGTATTTGAGTACCAGATGTAGCTCAGAATATTTGATACCCAACTGTGTGTGAAAGGTATGAAAAATGTTTGTGAACTCCGGCACATCTTGGTCTCGTCCCTGCCGCAGTGTGGTCCATTTGATGTATTTGTCCTCATAGATTTTGACAAGGGTAGTACTGCTCCTTGATGGCATCACGGAATGAATCGCAAGTGGGTGCGACTGAAAATAGTGAGCCTGTTCTTTCATCCTTCTACTCGCAGTAGGTTTCCCACCAGTCCTTGATGTGGGGGGCTGCTTTGAGAAGAGTGAAAACAATCTTTTCCCGACTTGAAAATTCATGAATAGAAAAATAACCCTCTAGCAGATTTAATCATTTATCTACGGCATCTGCGTGTATTTTACCCTCGAAGATGGGGATTTCAAAATTCACTTGTACCTTAAATAGTGTGGCGTTTCCAGAGTAGCTGTTAGAAGCCAATGCGTCGCCTCTGGGTAGCCGCTGAAGGATCTGCGCAAAACTGTCCATCATCGCGTTCTGTTGTCGCTCGAGGGCTTCTTCGAGCAAGATTTTGATAGGATCTCCTACTCCCCCGTATTTCTTCTCATCCGCCATTGGAGGCCGTCGGGATTTTCGAGGCTGGTCTTGCAAAGGTTCGACCAGTTCAAGCCCTAACTCCTTATATCCTGACCTCGTCAGGGACATGCAAAGAAAAACCGAGAAAAAGCAGACCGCTCTGATACCACTGATCCGGATTTAAACAGGAATGCAATAGATTACAGAGATAACCATACATACAGAGATGCGATAACCATAAATAAAGAGATGTAGCGGAAATAACACTTCATTTCATTAATGGAAAATACCGAAATATGCCTACAACCAGAATTGGAAATAAACCAGCTAGGACGATGGTAGCTTATCTCTGAGAAGAGATGTGCGGCTACATGTCCCTGAACTGTTCCGAACTTGTGTTACAATGAGGCTCGAAGGCCTATTTATTATTGAGAAACAATGGAAAACCCTTCACATTCCAAAACCGACCCTTAGAAGATGAAACGCCAAATTGTGGGCCCCGTTTTGGGTAAATTTGTACATCAATTTCCCGGGGTCGTAACTTTGGCATACGATCTCTGTTTGACGCGTATGATAGCTCGTTAGAAAGATCTATCTGAAAAATACCATTGTTGGAACGGGCAACATCGGTCCATTGCATGAACCCATGTTGCCCCTGGATTCCCCAAAAAACGTCGTTTAGGGCCTCAAAACAGCTCCGGAAGTTCAGGACCCGAAAAACTGCTAAAAATAGTAATTTGTGCTACAATTAAGGAAACTGAAAATGCTGAGAAAGAAAATGGTGGGGGTCCAGATGGACTTGGCAGGTGGCCACTAATATCCACCTGGATCATAAACTTAAGCTTCTTCAACCATTTTCCAACTGTTTTTTTCCAAAGAACAGGTGCCCTTCAATTTCACCATTCCACCCATCGTTCCATTAATCCGCAATGGAAATAACTCTCTCACTCCATGCTCGATAGAATAACAAGGCGACTTGATCTTGAGCGTTTCAAATTGTCATTAAGCCCATTCCATATATTATAATCAAACACTTTGTGGATGCATGCATTTTTTTGTTAGCACTTAAGGTTGTTGGAATTGTTGAATGATAACTGGAATGCTAGCTTTTCTCGGCTTCTATCTAGTAAAAAAGGTGACAAATCTTTCATAGCCTTCTGTTTCTCTACCTACTATTTTTTCAAGTTTTAGCATTGGGGAAACACTTTCTCTGTGATTGTGTTTTTAATTGTTTCCAAGCTCTTACGGCTGTCTCTGGTAATGTGGTGTAGTTTGTGTCTGATTGAATTAGTCCCTACTATTTTTTCAGGTTTCAGCATTGGAGAAACGCTTTCTCAGTGATTTTGTTCTTAATGGTTTCCATGCTCTCGCGGCTGTCTCTGACAATTTGGTGTAGTTCGTGTGTGATTAAATTATTGCTTACTATTTTTCAGGTTTCAAAGGCATTCAGAAATCAATCTTATAGGTATGTGAAGATTTTCCTTTCGTGATATTTTTCCTCTTTAATTCAAATGAGATGACTATCCCGTAGAAAAAAAGAAGGGAATCGATTATGTATAAAATCTTCGTGATATCACTAGCCCGTAGAAAAAAGAAGGTTTTGGTCTTTTTTTTAAACGTTCTCCCAAAATTTATTACTTCTTTTCCATTGATCTTCTCCTGAAAGATCCAGTGGTTCACGGTAGATTTTTGGTTGATAAGACACACGAGGGTTAACCGACTGATAGAGAAGTTTCCCCACACTCCTCCGCTACTACGTGTCCTCCAATTTGTGGAATCGGAGCCAAAACTCTCAATACCACTTACCACTGCTTTTCCGCCTGAAATACTGCTCAAGGTTATAGATTAGCGAATGTTTCAATAACACTTTTGCATAAAATTCCTCGGCACAACACTTTATAGAAATACAAAGGAAATACATTAAATTTCCACTCCAGACCAAATAAGCGGATCTCAAAATTTATACATTCGCATTTATAAATATCGTCTGGTCGACTCATGGGCCTTCGCATTATCCTCCGTCGTTGATCTGCTCCCATAGATCCAATGCTTTACATTGGTTTCGAGCTAAATATGTTCGAGTCCACTCATGGGCCTTCACATTATCCTCCGCCGTTGATTTTCTCTTGCAGATCCAATGCTTTACATTGGTTTCGGGTTGCTAACACACACGGGGTTTAACCACCCAATAAAGCGGTTTCCCCACTCTACTCGCTGCTACATGTCAAACACTAAGTGGAATTGGGTGCTGGCCCTCCGATACCACTTACCATTCTTTATCCACCCGATAATCCGCTTACACTTTTTAAAAACCACCCTTCTCATTATCCTCTGCCGTTGATCTGCTCTTGCAGATCCAATGCTTTACATTATTTTTGTGTTAAATATGGTCGACTCCACTCATGGGCCTTCGCATTATCCTTCGTCGTTGATCTGCTCCCGCAGATCTAACGCTTTACATTGGTTTTGGGTTTCCAACACGCATGGGGTTTAACTGCTTGATAAAGCGGTTTCCCCACTCCGCTCGTTGCTACGTGTCAAACACTAAGTGGAATTGGGTGCTTGCCCTCCGATACCACTTACCATTCTTCATCCGCCTGATAATCCACTTACATTGTCTAAAAATGACCATTCGCATTATCCTCCATCATTGATGTGCTCCCACAGATCCAACGCTTTACATTGGTTTCAGGTTAAATATGGTCAGGTCCACTCATGGGCCTTCGCATTATCCTCTGCCATTGATCTTCTCCCACAGATCTAATGCTTTGCATTGGTTTCAGGTTGCCAACAAGCATGGGGTTTAACCGCCCTATAAAGCGGTTTCCCCACTCCGCTCGCTACTACGTGTTAAACACTAAGTGGAATCCGGTGCTCGCCCTCTGATACCACTTACCATTCTTCATCCGCCCGATAATCCGCTTACACTGTTTAAAAACCACTGCGGCATGTTTTTGGGGTTTTCTTCAGGATCTGCTACTTCGGTTAATTATTGTGCACTCTGGCTACATCTATGATATGCAGAGTACATTACTCAGTCATAATTCGCAAGTTATTATGAATGTTATTTGCATATCAATATTGTGTTTGTATTCATATTACTTTATGAATAAGTTTATATTATTTGTAAATATATTTAAATTACTCATAATTAACCTAATTAATTGTTCACTATTGAGAATGGTTTAAACAATTTTTTTTGAAAGAAATAGAATAATATAATTATATAAGAGAATAATGATATTTTTGGATTCATAATGGTTTGTAATCCCTGAGATGAATCTTTTCAATGTTGGACTGAAACATTACATTCATAATTAAAACATAATAACTAAAATAACTACATAATTAATTCACTAAAATAATAAATACATAATTAATTCACTAAAATAACTACATAATTAAAACATATGACACAGGGTTACCCCTGCAAATACCTACAGTATGCATACAGATGCATAAATACATTGACCCGGGGATTTAACTCTCTAAGGAGTCAAATTTTTAGACATGAATGGTTAAGGCCCTGTTACCTACGGTTCCTTTGAATCAGAACTTAATCACCCCAATTTAAAACTCTCTATCGGAACTTTATACCCACATATCCTAACCCTTAGGCCAAATCCTTCCTATCGGGACTTTTAAACTCTCATAATCCTTCATTTACCTTTATACACCCTTTTCCTAAAGCCATCCATTATTTCTCCTTTATCGGGACTTAAAACCACTTCACAACCTTCACAAAACCTTTGGTTAAATATGTTTTTAACACATAAATCTCTTATCGGCACATATTTCCTTATAAACCATTTACAAATGAAAATGCCCGCATAAACATACCTTTCTGCCCTTCCGTACAGCCTTGTCACATTTCCCGAGGTTTAACCTCATCGCAATCGGCCGTCGCTCCTTCTACAGTCATATGTATATATATATATATATATATATATATCTTCATCGTCCCTTCCACTCCGATATGCGATATCGGAACGTTAACATATGTTTTAGCATTAAACCAATTTAACGCAATTATATGGATTACACAAGAAACCCGCTCTGAATCATATATAGCGGATCTCAAATTTTATAGATTCTCCACTATAGGCCCATTGGTTTCGGCTCTCCAAGCCTTTCCATTGTGCACTTCGATCTCTGCTTCCTCCGATTGTGATTTGCGATCAGATCTTGACCATCGATCCGATTTGCAATCCGACAGTTGAGATTAAGTCACGCAAGCGCATATTTCTCAACCTCAATGCTAGACTCCTTCCACTTCCATACGGTGATCCGATAACTTTACGGACCTGATAGGGATATAAACCATTCCCTATAATTTTTCAAGTCCGACACTTGATTCCGACTTTGTTTTTCACCATTTCTTAGCGTAATTGGGTTTTCCGCTTGCAGGAATTAAACTGTATAATGACCCTGCTGATGCAATATTTCGCCTTCCTGATTCGATCTCAACCATTGATCTTCCTAGATCTAACAGTTCCTAAGCATCAATCTTCGCTCCTCCGCTTGTTACTTTTTCTTAGAATTTATGCTAAGTCTTCATTTTTTCTCTTCTTTGAAGGTTTTATGCCACTGTTATTTTGCCATGCACTCTTCCTCCTGAGCTTTGATTGGTCCTTCTAATGGATTCAACACCCCATCTTGATCCTCCTCTTTACATATTCTTTGTGTGATCGCTACACTTCACCTGTACAAACACACACATATACATACATACACACACACACACAGATATATATATATATATATATATATAGAATGATATAGTTTGCTCATCTTCCACCATTCGATGCTTACACTTATCCAATTTGGGATTAAAACTCTGGACATATATATAAATCAATACATAATTACAAAGTAAGTGTAAGAAATGCAATTTCTCTGTCACACTTTATAAGTATTTCATCGTTACTTATGTTTCCTGCATTTATACACAAATTATTAGTTTGGAAATCATAAGGTTCAAGAGTCTCAACTATTCCTTCACATATCAGCTCTTCAAACTGAACTTCATCTCCTTCTTGCACAAGAATTTGTTCCTGTGTTTTCACAGTTTCAAATATCAATGTATTATCAAATTCTTTCTGCTGCAATAAATCACTGCTTCTCTCATATAAGAGACATTCTCCATCCTCCTTTACTTCAGACTTTTTTTATTCTGAAAGATACTTATCCATACTTCTGTCAGCTTCAAAAGATTGGTCATCCTATGTAAAACACTCCTCTGTTAGTGTTCCTTCTCCCAAGTTTAAATCCTCTGCATAGGTTTCTTCCTTCTTAACATGTTTCAGTAGATGTCCTTCCTTCTTAGTGACTGTCTCAACAACTTCCATGGCTATATCCACTGTGTCTATCATCATGGTGGATTCATGATCCTTTACTATGTTTTCAGTTAACATAGTCTCAACAAAATGTAAAATTGTGTGTGGTAAATTATGTATTTATGTTACCTTTAATTTATTCAACATTAAATTGTTTCGTTGATATCAAATGCCCTTTTTTTTTTACTGTTAGGTGATTTCACTATTTCATCATGGATCTAGCTATTTGGAGTTCTCTTCCATTCAAAGTTCTTAAAATTGTCTTGTTGTGGCTTCCTTTATCGGTTGTGATAAAGTTTGGCACCGTATGTAAAAAATGGGAGAATTCTTTGCAGAACCCTTCTTTCTTTTCACGTTACATGAATGTCTCCAAAAACCAATTTGGATTTCTTGTTCGTTTCCTCAATAGTGAAGACAATTGTTTTGCTGCCCAATACCTTAATCAAAATGGCCACATTTATCAATTTCATTTGGGATTCATAGATTCAAGATACGGAGTAGATTGTATTGTTGGACCAATGGTGGTTTTATCCTTACCAAAAAAATGCTCCCAAACACACAACTATTTTGTAACAAATCCATTTACAAAGGCATTTAAAAACATAGGGCCAGTACGAATTGGAGACTCAGGGTTCTTTTCATTATTGGAAAATGTAAGCAACAAAAAATATGACTGGGTTGTTCTAAAACATATCTATGATGGAATGTAGTCTGAATTTTATGTTTGTTGTACTCTTCATAGGGTATGGAAAAGGGGTGTTGTTCCATTTGGTGGCACTTCACCCCCCAAGAATGTAGTATTTTATAAAAGTAAATTGTTTTGGCTGTATCTCAACAAGGAGTATGAATATTATCCTCGGTACGAGTATACAATCTACTAGTTTGACGTAATAAAAAATGGGCGGGGCTTTTCATTTGTTCCAATCAGTGACATACGTTGTATGTCATTAGCAATATACATGAATCAGTTGATATGGCTTGTCAATGATGGGTCCACTTCTATATGGTAAATTGAAGAATTATATAATTTCCAATTTGGTCAACCATGTGTTGAATGAATTGACTACTTTAAAGATGATTGGGGTTTCAGATGGAAGTTGTTGGAAGAAATTTCTGCAAATATAAATAGCAATTTCCCTGGCTATCTTCCGTTCCGAATAGTCCATGGTCTGGTTCTTATGTGCAACTGCAGTGAAGTTCCTTTCCTATTATATGACATGGTAACTCACATCTGTTTTCCAATAGATATTGATAATTCAACTAATGAGCAGATGTCTTAGTTTTGGTGCCTAGCACAAGAGGACTGCAATGATCTGATTGAGTATGGAGATGTTTTGCAATTGCTGCTCGTATGGATTCCGTTGATGAGATTCCACCATTGGATATGGTGATGGGTTCTTAGGATATTAGTATTCTTAGGAGTTCTTATAAATATTTTCATTTTATATACTCTCTGTGGTTGTGGAAAATATTTCCATTTTTATCTCTATACATACCATGCGTCTTTATGGTAATACTTTAAAATTATGTTTGTATCGATCTTTGTGATGTAAAATATTTAATATTGTTTCCGCTAAAGTTTTCTTATTTACATGTATATGTTTCTTGATGTTATGATTTTTTCTTTGTTTGTATAATTATAATTTCTATGATTTATGTTATACATTATATTTGTATTGGTTTTTGTCAATGATTCTCAAACAATGTTATATGTTTATGTTCATTTTAATATTTATATTTATATTTTGATAGTATATAGAGTTCCAAAGTTTTAGATTGTTCTGTTGCAATAGTATGGCTTCCATTTTGATTATAATATGATACATGGAAATTTAGACTTCTTTTTTTGTTTAAGCCATTTGGAAGAATTCATTTCTTTTTTTTGCCATTTTGAAATTTTTTGTTTTTGTTTTTAGGCATTTGGAAAAAGCGTTATACATTTTGATAAGTTTATATGGTTGGAAAAAAATAACATATACATTTTTTATGTTCCATGTTTATGATTCCATAATTAATAATTATTATTCATTGTAGACATGTCACCTGAAGGCAGAAGCATGCGTACAAGAAAAAGAACTTTGTCATCACAATCACGTGAGAGGTCTAATGAAAGTCATCATTTACGGTATCAACAAAATAAGGATGCCATAAATGAGCATAGGAAAGCTACATATAAGAGAAAAAATGAGTGAAGCCACTCTTCAAAATCATTCTATAGTTCCTTGTAAGTATCATAGAATGGACGATATAATGGAAAGAAAATTTCGTGTTGATATTTCATTATCAGGATATGCTCCTCCTGACCATAATCTTGTTGTTCGATGCTCTTCTGAAAATGTTCATAACATTGGGGAAACATCTTGCAATCGGGAAGAACACCATATCGATATTGTGCATGCAAATGTCCTCCCTAACCTTTCTGTGTGTCCAATTGCATGTTCTGATGGCCAAAGTTTGCAAAACATCCATGGTGGAGGTAACAATGACATTTTGTGTGATGATTTCGATGATAGTTTACTAGGCCATTTGTTTGATAATTTGGATCCAACTGCTCAAAACAAAAGACCTTCAAATCCCGCTTCTCAAAGTAATGTGGTCCCACCAAGAGAATCAGTGATCCTTGATAACATTTACCAGGGCACAATTGAGGTAACACAATTATATTTTGGTTTTCGCTGCAATAGTGGTTGTTCTACTACATTCCAAACTAATGTATATTTTCAAAGTTGATTTGCTTTTCATTTTTTAAATTTCTAATTGCTTAGACATTGAATTTTATGGCATATTTCATTTTCTTTGAATAGGATAGAAGACATTCCAATAGAGGCATACAAATTAACTTCATAGATGTTACATCTACTGATGTTAGAAGTGAAGAGGAACCATCTCATAGCATTCATCCACATCGCCAAACAAATGTAAATGTTGAGTGCATTTGATATTTTTCTCATTTTCTCATTTACAGTTGCCTCGAAATTGTGTTTTGTAGCATTTCATGGAGAAACCATGATCCCATCTTGATAGGTTGGCGAATTGGAATCCAAAAGATCGAATTGTAAAAATAATGTAGATGTTCAATGTATTAGATGGTTTTCAATTTTTGAATCTTTCTTTTTTGGACATTTAGTTTTATAACATATTTCGTTTTTTTGAAACAAGAAACAACTCATTTGAATAGAGGCAAAGAAACTACATCCAAAAATGTTCCATCCACTGTTCTTAGAATGCAAGAGAAACCATCTCATAACCCTCATCCACATGAAGACACAAATGTAAATTTTGAATGCTTTTGATTCTTTTTCATTTTCATCATTTATAATTAGTTGGAAGTTAAAATTTTAAAGTCTTTTATGACAAAGAGACCTTTACATGCTCTCAGGTTTGCGAAATGCACACCATATATTTGGAAATAAATTTTCATAGACCCATTCCACATGCTTCAAATTTGCGAAGGGAATCTCATGTTCTTGAAGATGAAGTGAATGTTAGAAGAGATTTTAGTCTTTGAAATGGTTTTCAACATGGTTCGGAAAGTAGAAATCATATTCATTTTGATGAAAACATGATTGTAGTGAATAAAAGGTTTCAACAAATATAGATAGCTTGTCATTTTTCCAGATCTGCCACATTTTCCAAAAATCATATCCCGGAATCCTTGTTGTGAAACATTCTGAAGGACCTATTTGCAAACGATGTAGTTGCAAAAGAGGAGCCCATCATTTTTTTCGATATAATAACATGGATCCTGGTGAGCAACCTGATATTTTAAGAGTTCTCACTCAAGTTGAAGAAATGCTAATAGCACATGTGAATCCCATTTTTCAAGTGACACATGTTCAAGGTGCGCAATATAAGTATAGTGGTCATACAATTAGCTTTCCTCAAGATATTTCTACAATTGTACAAAGCCTTCCCCGACATGTTGAAGATATTGACTTTCTAATTATGAGGAGACATGGCGTTGAGTTTAAATGTTATGAATGTTATGTCAAAAGATCTCAAGTGATGGATGCATTTCTTTTAAAAATCCAACGTGATCAATACTATCGAGATGTTGTAATTGATTATGATTCGGTGAATGCTCTACCTGAAAGATCAACAGATGTCTCCTCCAGGCTTAAATTTGTTGATTGTCATATTGAAGAATCTCAGATCAATGAAACTAATAATGAAGAGTTTCATGTTGACCATTTGCCCACTCATCCTTCTTTCTTTTTTGCTTGCGTACCAAATGAACGAAGAGAAGTGGAAGAAATTAGAGCATTTCTTGATAATGTTAATTCTTCACATGTTCAAGACATGAATTGGTCTACTATTGGAACCTCTCGAGTGAATGAATATAATACAGAGGGGTTATTCGATATGGCATTCCCAACATTGTTCCCTACTGGTGATGTTCTTTGGTTGCAACCATGTATTTGTGATGTTGAACTTCATGAGTATGCATTGCATATTCTTAGGTACTATGATCATAGATTTGGAAGCCATCCTCGCTTTCAATATTACCTATTAAACATGATAATGCAACATCAGAGCCAAGCAACTATTGCATTTTTTGCAAAGAAACATTTACATGATAGATCACATACAACAGTTGAAGAGTTGCATCACCAACTATCTGATTTACCAAATAATAAGTTGGATGAACATCTTATGCAGTTTGGTTCTTCTTTGAGAGATACAAGGGCATAGAGGATTAAGTGTCGATCTGAATTGACGAACATGATTACTCAGTTACATGGAAAATTTTAGGGGCTAATATTCGCCCAGTGGGCTAATTTTCCATTATTTTTCCACAAAAAGATTCGCCAATTTTCATTTTTATAAAAGATGATTCGCCCAAATTTTACAATATAAAATTATTTTACCTTAAAAATCGCCAACATTATATAGTGGCTATATGATAAATCATTATAAATTTGAATAATTTTACAAATATATCATTGAAAAATTTATAGTTTTCATATTAGGGATTAGTGAGATTCGCCAATGTTTTAAAGTTCAAGAAAATTTTTCATCCTTAAAATTTTCCCTGCTCAGTTAGGATGTCCATCTTTATTTTTTACTTTGAATGCATCTTACACAAAGTGGCTAGAGTTGCATAACCTCATGCCCATACATTCACATTCTCATTCTTCAAGTGAGCATCGTATGAAAATTGAGAATGCTATCCAGTACCCTCATATTGTTGCAGCATTTATGTACCACAAATTCAATATTTTTCGAGAGGAAGTTATCTAAGAATATCTTAAAGCTAAAGACTTTTGGTATAGGTTTGTGTTGAATTTTTTTCTATACTTTTTCAACTTTTATTATGATTCTATTTTTATTGTTTGTAGTAACTATATCTTCATTTATTTCAGATATGAGTGGCAACACAGAGGTTCAACACATATCCATGGTTTCCTATGGTTAGAAGGTGCTCCTGACATAGAAATACTTGATTGGTCAAATAGTTCTGATGTACAACTTGCAAACATATTCTTAGACAAATATGTAACTGCATGGAATCTGCGTGACATACATCGTCATAACATAATGGTTCCACGAAGCCTCAATGACGGCCCTTGCCTGTTGAATACTGGTAATATTTTCTCTTCTAATCCTTATAATGATTACGAAGAATTGTTAAACCGTGTCCAAGGGCACACAAAGTGTATTGTGGATTCTTGTTTGCGCAAAAAGGGTGTTATTCTAACATGTCGGTACAATGCTCAATGGGATCTTTGTGGTGAATCAAGATTGTTCATAAATGATCAAGGAAGAAAAAAAGATGAGTTAGCAAGAAATGATGACAGGCTTAATGTGCATAACATTGACCTTCTAACAATGTGGCGTGTAAATGTTGATTTCCAGCCAGTGTTTTCTCGCTATCCTATGTTGAAATACATTGCTAAGTATGCATCGAAAGCAGAAAAAAGGTCTGAAATTTATCATCATATGTTAACTAGAATTTCAAATTCTATTGGCTCTGAGGATCATGCTTTATGTGCATATGGAAAGTTTCTTGCAAAAACGATTGTTGACTGTGACATTGGAGCATAAGAAACATGCCATATGTTGCTTAAGCTACCTCTTGTTGTTTGTAGTCAGAAATTTGTTTCCTTAAATGTTGGAAGAAAGCTTTTTAGGAAAATATCAAGGGATGTCTTGCAATGTTCATCTGAGAATACTTTCGTTCAACATTATTAGAAGAGACTTTTTTTCCTTGAACATCTATCTTTGATAGAATAGCAAGATCTTGGACATTTGATAGCAAGCATAAACAAGATCCATGGAAGCCTAGAGATGTTCATGCTATTGTTTGGGTTTGGCCATGGTTTTATTCTATTATTGGTGAGGTTTCAAAGGAATTTGAAACCTTTTGCTGGATATAATTTCTATTGTACAAGACATTTCATGAAATTCCTGCAGAAATTGGCATTTTAGCTGAAATTATTATTGAAAGTTGGAGGAATTCTCACTATCGAGCATGGCATGTTGATCGACACCCATTAATTATAAACAATATTGAAGATGAAGAAGATGGTGATTTTTCTAACCAGGAAATGAATCTTGAAGATGAATGTCAAGAATGGTAGATTTTCTCTTGTTTGGTTCCACCAAATGATGTGAATGTTTCTGATCTTCACACCCTTGGTCGAAGGGAATTTGATATATCCTTTAACTGGGAAAGTACAACTATTTCTAATGATGTTTCAAAGGAAGCTATTAATTTTATAAGGAATGCAAAATTAGTGGGTGATATTGTCGACCTTTCAAACAAAACATTTGCATCTCCAGATTATTTTTCGGAAAAACAATGACTTGCTTTTGAAATTGTCTTAAGGCACTTTGCTGAATATGAGACTCGTGAAGCTCTTCTTATGATTATTCAGGGCGCTGTGGGAACTAGGAAGCCTTTCCTTATCCATTGTATTTTTTAATCTCTTTCTAATTGGTCAAGTGATGGAAGAAGCCCTTTGCTTCTTCTTGCCCCAACAGGAATAACTGCTTTTAATATACATGCAAAAACAATACACTCAGCTCTAAAAATTCCAATTAAAGATATGCAACCACTATAGGGGCAGTCACTTGCAGTATTCCAAGAGGAAATGCGACATGTTAGATATATATTGATTGATGAAATGAGATTTCTAGGATCAAGGTTGTTTATGCAAATAGATGCTCGATTACGAGAAGCATTTCTAGAGAAAAAAAATTGTCCTTTTGGTGGCAGATCCATCATTCTTGTGGGTGACCTTGGCCAACTGCCTCCTGTCAGAGATAAGCCTTTGTATGCAGGTAATACACCAGGGAAAGTCTTGTGGAACAAACTCAACATTGTTGTCACTCTTGACACAATCTTTTGCCAACAAGGGAATAATGAGAAACAATATTCCTTTCATAGAATCCTCAATAACATAAGAATCATAGAACCCAATCTTGAATATTGGGAGTTTCTTATGTCTTGGGCTAATATGAGGTTGCATCCTATAGAAAGGGATTTATTTAATGCAGCAGTTCACATGTTTCCAGCAAATAATTTGGTCTCCTTGCATAATAGGCATAAGTTAAAATCATGAAATTCTCCAATTGGCCGATGTGTTGCTGAGTATTCAAGGCATTAAAATATCGGTGGTGTTGATGATGATCAACTGGACCATGAAGTTTTGTTGTTTCGTGGTGAGCGTGTTATGCTGACATGTAATTTTTGGGTTGAAGTTGGCTTGGTGAATGGTGCACTTGGTTTTGTTAAGGATATATTTTATTCACCTACTTCTAAGCCACCTCGACTTCCAATGTTCACAACTGTTGTTTTTTATAAGTATGTTGGTGTTCCATTTGATGTAAGCAATCCAAACATTGTCCCTATCACCCCAGTGATAAGATGAAATCAAAAAGAAATTCCTTTGAAGATGGCATGGGCTCTTACAATCCACAAGTCACAAGGATTGACTTTAGAATGAGCGTCAGTTGATATCGGGAATAAAGAGTAGCAAGGCCTTACCTTCACAACCATATCAAGATTGAAATCAATAGATGGTTTACGCATTGCACCACCTTTTTCTTTCCAATGTTATTCCAAGATGAAAGATAGTGCATATGTTACAATTAGGAAGAAGGAACAGGAGTGATTGAAGTCCATAACATTATGAAAGACAACTAATAACATTGTGACCTTATTTATAGTTTTGAACTTCAATTTTGTAGTGGAATTATTTGATGTAAACAAAACAAAAAATATATGTTAAGACTCAATGTTCTTTCTGTGGTTGCAATGTTCGTTAAATTGATTATTTTAAACACTAATGTTGTTTTTATGTACAAAATTATATATCTCTAGTCTTAAAATGTCCTATTATGCTATTCTTCTTTAAATCCAATGTGTGTAATTTAGATGCATTTTTTTCATTTATGATGCTTTGCTCCAATGAGAGTGTTACTATTTTATATCTTTCTCTTGCATTTCTGATTGTTGTGGTCTTTTGTGTGGATCCCTTCACTTTGTTCACGTCTTTCATAAATGAAAATATTGTTTACATTTATAATATTATTGTTGGGATTTCATGTTCTAGGTGTTTATATAAATATTATTGAGATTTATACTATTAATACATTCATGTATTGATATCAGTGTATTTATGGCTTAAATTCTATTTATTGTTTACAATGTAGTGATATAAATGTGTTGTTATTAATGTAGTGATGATTTATCATGTTTTAGTGCTTTATGGTTTGCAACGTGGTTCTTATATTGGTTTTGGTTTATGTTTTTTAATATTATTTTTTCTTTTATAGCATTATTTATGTTTATATATTGATGCCATCGATTTACGGCTTAGGTTCGGTTTACTATTTCCTTGGGTTTTTAATATTAAATGATTAGATTTATTTGTTCTTTAAGTTTGTAATATTAATAATTCCTTCGGTTTATCATTTATTCCCTTTGTTTTATTAATCCCCACTATTAAGGTTTAAATAATAGTCCTAAGGTTTAATATTAATCCCTTACATTTACAATGTTTTGTACCATCAATTTATTGACGTGCTACTTTCATAATATTAACAATCCCTTGGGTTTATTGATCCATTAGGTTTATTATATTCATAGTCACGTGGGTTGATCATTCCGTTGGGTTTAAAAAATTAAATCCTATTAATCCCTTGCCATTTTTGATCCCTTTGGTTTCTAATATTTTTCCTTTAGCTTTATTAATTCCCAATGGTTTATAATATCAAATTATTGGTTTTCTTCGTTCTTCAACTTTTTAATATTAATAATTCCTTGGGTTCATAATCCCTTGAGGTTTTAGTGTTAATCCCTTGGATTTATTATTCCTTTGGGTTTATTATATCAATTATTCCCTTTGGTTTATATTATTAGTCCCTTTTGTTTAATAATATTGCCTTAGGTTCATAATCCCTTGGGGTTTTAGTATTAATACATTGGGTTTATAATATCAATCGCTTGGGTTTATATTATCAATTGCTTGGGTTTTAGTATTAAACCCAAGGGATTTAATAAACAAAAGGGACTAAAACACATGAGGTTTAACCGCCCGATGAAGCGATTCCCCACACTCATCCGCTACTACGTGTTCTCTGATTTGTGGAATTGGAGCCAAAACTCTCAATATCACTTACCATTTCTTTCCCGCTCGAAATAACACTCAATTTTATAAACCTTCCTTTTTGCTGTGTTAACTCCCGCGCTCTTCCATATGTTATGACCGTCAATCTACTCCATCAGACAATCTCGATAGTTCCTTTAAGTTACTCTGTTGTTTAATTTAAACCATTGATGACTGAGATCCAACAGTTAGTATGCGGCAATGCCTCACTTCTCTGCCCGTGACTTTTTTACTTTGACTTTACACTGTTTTCATTGTTTCCTTTGTGGGTTTGGGTTTTTATTTAGGGTTTACATTTATAATATTGTTGTTGGGATTTCATGTTCTACATGTTTATTTCAATATTCTTGAGATTTATACTATTAATACATTCATGTATTGATATCAATGTATTTATGGATTAAATTCTATTTATTGTTTATAATGTAGTGATATAAATGTGTTATTATTAATGTAGTGATAATTTATCATGTTTTAGTGCTTTGTGGTTTGCAATGTGCTTCTTATATTGGTTTTCATTTATGTTTTTTATTATTCTTTTGTGTTATAGCATCATTTATGTTTATATATTGATGCCATGGATTTAGGGCTTAGGTTCGGTTTAATATTTCCTTGGGTTTAAAAAATTACTTCCTATTAATCCCTTGCCATTTTTGATTCCTTTGGTTTCTAATATTTTTCCCTTGGGTTTATTATTTCCCAATGGTTTACAATATCAAATTGTTGGAAATAATACTGAGAGGGGGGTGAATCAGTATTATCAAATTCTTTTCAATATATCTTCCTTATTTATACTTTGAATTATTCTTCAGATATTGATCATTACTTTGTATGT
>APFE031178457.1:21645-36454 GCA_000404065.3 Pinus taeda | reverse complement strand
AACAAGACATCCATTTGATCTAAATATCACCTCGGTTCTTTGATCACACATCTGGCTGACACTTAGAAGATTATGCTTCAATCCATCAACATACAAAACTTTTCCAGCCTTGACCTTTTCTTTTAACCGAGCAATGCCTTTTCCTTTTATAGCTGCAGGAGTATCATTTCCAAAAGAAACTTTCTTTCCCTTTTCTAAAGCAGAATATGATTCAAGTTTTTCTTTATCACCTGTCATATGCTTCGAACATCCACTATCGATGTACCATAGATTTTCCTGTCCCTTTGCATAAAAGGCTATCCCACATATTTATGTTTGTGGTTCCTTTATTCTCCATGTTCTGGTGCTTGAGTGTTATTCCTTTGTCTACTGAAACCTGCTCCTGCATTCAGAATCTTCATGACCAAAGTTATTGCAAATAGAACATTCAATTTCATTTTCAAGAGCCGAAAAATTGTTATAGGTCCTTTTTGTAATCCCAGTCATACTTCTTTGTTTTTGAGCTTCTCTAGTCATGATTGTTTTATATGCAACACATTGAGCTACTTTGTGACCAAAGTTATGGCAAGAGAAACATTGTCCATTGAAGAATCTTCTGCGGCTATCAAATCTACCGGCCAAATGATTGTAATTTCTATTGTCATCCATTCTTGAAGCAAATTAAGAATATTTTACCTGTGGCTGGTTGTATCTTTTGTTCACCCTTAAGACGGATTGCCCCTAGTTTACCTGATAGTCTTTGTTTGTTCTTGATGTAATTCATCCCTGCTTTACCCGGTGATCTCCATTGTGCTTTTGCTCATTCCTTCTTGCTGCATCAAGATAACTCTTTGAGGTGGATGCTTGAGATGTTTCTCCATTATACCCCAAATCTATCTTGTTTTACATTGATGATCTCATCCAGAGTTTTAGATCCTTTGACAAACTTAAGATTAATAGCCTTTGTTTTCTCAATTTCTTTTGTAAGGCCAACTATTTCACCTTCTAACTTTTCAACAAATTTTTCTTTTTCATCAATTTGAAATTGTAGAGTATCGATGATCATATTCTTTTCTTCTATACATGTCTTGAGTCTAGAAATTTTTTCATAAAAGCTATCCACATCTATAGCATCCATGTAATCATCATCTTCAAAGGCCATCAAAAATTTATAGTCATTACCTTATTCATCTTCATCACTATTTGATAAATCATCACTGTCTTCATGAGTGTAATAGCTCTTCTTATTTACATTATGTTTCTTGTTCCATATAATAGGTTCCTTTCCCTTGTGGAGCTTATCCTTATGAGGACATTTGGCAGCATAGTGACCTACTCTTCCACAAGCAAAGCATTTGAAGGGAAACTTACCTCTGAACCGTCCAGTACCCCGTTGAAGATTTCTGACAAAAATTGATTCTTCTTCATCTTATGACCCATGTCCTGATTCATAGTACTCTCCTTTGCCTTTTCCTGAAGCCTTGAAGGCAGCTTCTCTCCTATCATATGGACCTCCTTTCCTCATTTCATAAGTAGTTAGAATTCCATGCAGTTGTGACATTTTAAGATGTTGTAGATTCTCTTTTTCTTCTATAGCAAAAACTTTAGATTCAAACCTAGGTGACAGAGATCTTAGAACTTTTTCAACCACAACAACCTCTTTTATTTCTTCACCCAAATTATTCATACAATTAACAATCTCATCCACACGAAGAAAATAGTTAGCCACACTTTCATCATTATACATCTTGAGATTTTCATACTGAATCCTGAGGGTTTGAATTTTTGCACGTTTTACCTGATCATCTCCTTCATAGCTCAGAACAATCTTGTCCCATATTTCTTTTGCGGATTTATACTGCATAACTTTCACAAATTCTGATTGAGATAGGCATCCTAGAAGAGTATTGACTGCTTTTGCATTTGTTTCATATTTCTTTTTCTCTGCTGAATCTATAGGAGTAGATGATGGAAAAGTACACCCTGTTTCTATGATGTCCCAAACTTCAGTAGCTAAAGATTGAAGATAGGCAGTAACTCTTACCTTCCAATATATGAAGTTTGTCCCATCAAAAATCGGTGGCCTGATCGGTGCTTCCCTCTCATAGTTTCTCATGATGATGGATCTTCCTTCAAGCAATCAAGCTCCTTCAGAAGGACCCGCTCTGATACCAATTGTTGGAAATAATACTGAGAGGGGGGGTGACTCAGTATTATCAAATTCTTTTCAATATATCTTCCTTCTTTATACTTTGAATTATTCTTCAGCTATTGATCATTACTTTGTATGTTAGTACCATAAAATAATGAGCATGAACAAGAAAAACAGATAGTCACACCAAAAAACACCAGATATAAGGTGGAAACCCAATGTGGGTGAAAACCACCTTCTACAATAAGTCTCTATCTTCTTTCAATTAGAAACTCCTTTTACAATGATCTTGTACTGGTGCAGTCCTTTACCAGTACGCAGGCTGCAACCTGCAGAGAGCTACAACTCTCTCTCATTTTCCAGTCTCTCCTGGAAGAGAGCGACAACCCCCTTTGCTCTTTTACTCCTTTAAGGACCATGTTTCATAAATTTTCAAACTGGATCCATGAACATCAAATAATCATCAAGTACATGAAAATCACCCAATCTCCTTATACAATGTACAAATGAATCACCCAACTCTTCAGAATGCTGTAAATAGAAAAGAAGTACCAGAAATATAAACCCAGAATTCTGCTGCAATAGAATAATGAACAATAGTTTCAAATTAAGACCGCAACTTCACCAAGAGGGGCATGCGTATATCCGCAGTTCTTCTGAGACAGAACTGCACAGAAATGCACTGGTTATTCTACTGCTCTGCGAACTTTTCTTCAGATCCACACCTTCAGTTCTGACTTACTGCGTAGACCCGCACTGTGCCTTCTTCTCGCCTGCGTACCTTGCACTTCGTGCTTGACTGTGTTGCGTACGCCCCGCACTGTGCCTTCTCTTATACTGCGTACCCCGCACTGCGCCTTTGACTGTGTTGCGTACCCGCGCACTGTGTCTTTGACTGCGCTGCATACCCACACACTGCGCCTTTGGATTGCCTACGGACTTCTGATTAGGGACAAATTTTCAGTAGACCAATGTTCCACAGTCAGTCAGATCCACAGATCTGTTCATGCGCCCGAGAGATCACGACATACCAATAGATTCACCTTGAGTTAAGTTATCTCCTTGAATTAGATCTAGCTTTTAAAAATCAATCACCCAAAATTTCAGATCTCAAGATATTCAAATTTCACAAGTTTAGTTTAGCCAAGTGATCTCCTTCCCTATTTATAGTCAAGCCCTTATTCACACCGTGGGACAAAACCGTCAATAACCAATACAAGGGATCCAAACCAGGGCTAAAATAGATCCTATACCACGGGCCAAAACCATAGGATCAAGATCGGTGGGCTAAATACCACGGGCCAAACATAAGAAACCCCATGTGAGCGCGCTTTTTACTGCATGGAAGTGTGCACTGGGGTCCGCACCTTCTGTTCGGACAACCTGCGTACATGACCGCAACTTTCTGAAAGGCGTACCTGCGGGTCCGCGCCTTTTGAACTGTATACCTGCGAACCTCTTATTTTCATTATTTTGAGATCCTGAACAGACCATTGCCACTTGAGTGAGTTGCCATCAAGTACAACACCTGTATCATAGATCCATAGAGCCATACCAGAATCATAATGCCAACACAAATTATTGGTTTTCTTCGTTCAGCTTTTTAATATTAATAATTCCTTGGGTTCATAATCCCTTAAGGTTTTAGTGTTAATCCCTTGGGTTTATTATTCCTTTAGGTTTATTATATCAATCCTTTGGGTTCATTATTCCCTTTGGTTTATATTATTAGCCCATTTTGTTTAACAATATTGCCTTAGGTTCATAATTGCTTGGGGTTTTAGCATTAATCCCTTGGGTTTATAATATCAATCATTGGGGTTTATTATTCCTGAGTCAAACATGGTTTATTATAATGTCAACCATGGTCCAACATGGAATTGTGATAGGAATTGTCTCAACCATATTGGTAAATGCTTGGGCTTAATATTATTCCCTTGGGTTCATAATCCCTAGGGGTTTTAGCATTAATCCATTGGGGTATTAGTATGAATGTAAAAGTGTTGGGTCTACTATTTCCTTAGGTTTATAATATGAAAATCAATGATGGTCGATCATGTTTATTTTAATGTTTATAATATTTGTCTTGGGTTTTATATATGTTGGGGTTATAATATTAGTCCATTGGATTTAATATTATTCCCTTCAGTTCATAACCCCTTCGGATTTTAGTAATAATCCCTTCGTTTTATTATTCCTTTCAGTTTCTAATATTAATTCCTTGGGTTTATTATTTCCTTAGGTTTATAATATCGATCATGGTAAATCATTGTCAATCATAGCCAACTATGGTCAACCATGCTTGAATGTCACATTGTCACAGGGATTTTCTAACCATGAAAATAAATGATGTTTATTTTACTCTGAATTTTGATAGGAATTGTCTCAATATGTAAATCAATGATGGTCGATCATGTTTATTTTAATGTATAATATTTTTCTTATGGTTTATATACGTTGGGTTTATAATATTAGTCCCTTGGCGTTAATATTATTCCCTTGGGTTCATAATCCCTTGGGGTCTTAGTATTAATACCTTTGTTTTATTATTCCTTTGGGTTTCTCATATTAATCCCATGGGTTTTTATTTCCTTAGGTTTATAATATCAATCATGGTAAGCCACTGTCAATCATAGCCAACCATGCTTGAATGTCACATTTTGACAAGGATTGTCTCACCATGAAAATAAATAATAATACCTTGGGTTTATTGTTCCTTTGGGTTTATTATATCAATACCTTGGGTTTATTGTTCCTTTGGGTTTATTATATCAATACCTTGGGTTTATATTTTTAGTCCCTTTTGTTTAATATTTTTCCCTTTGGTTCATAATCCCTTGGGGTTTCAGTGTTAATCCCTTGGGTTTATTATTCCCTTGGGTTTATATTATTAGTCCCTTTTGTTTAATAGTATTCCCTTTGGTTCATAATCCCTTCGAGTTTTAGTGTCAACCTCTTGGGTTTATAATATCAATCACTTTGGTTTATTATTCCTGAGTCAAACATGGTTTATTATGATGTCGACCATGGTCCAACATGGAATTGTGATAAGGATTGTCTCAATATGAACATCAATGATGGTCGATCATGTTTATTTCAATGTTTATAATATTTTTCTTAGGGTTTATATACATTGGGTTTATAATATTAGTCCCTAGGGTTTAATATTATTCCCTTGGGGTTTTAGTGAAAATCCCTTAGGTTTTTAGTATTAATCCCTTAGGTTTACTATTCCCTTAGGTTTATAATATCAATCATGGCCAACCATTGTCAATCATAGCCAACCGTGGTCAACCATGTTAATCATAAGTTTTAATGTTATTCACTTGGATTTTTCATATTAATCGCTCAGGTTTATTAATCATATAGGTCTCTTTGTCCAAAGTCGCATTGTCACAAAGATTGTATCAATATGAAAATAAACAATTTTCAACCATAATCAATCATGGCAATTCATATCCATGGTCTAGCATCACAAGATTTGAGAAATATTATCTCAATATGAAAATCAACCATGGTCAACCATTTTAAACCACATTTAACAATGGTTGTATATGTGGTTTTATTAATGGTCTACTATGGTCCAACATCTGACGCAGGGTTGCCCCTGCTTTACCCACAGTATGCATGTAGAGCTATGCATAAACCATTTTCCTAGGAATATATATGACCTACCAGGTCAAAACTTCATTAATAGTAATGTTTAAGGCCCTTTCCATTATCTCTCATGTGGAAACATATTAATAGACTAACCCAAAGTCTAAACCCTCATTATTGGGACTTTAATCACCCCTTAACCTTCATTCCCTTTAATATCGGGACTCATGTCCATGGTTTAAGCCATTATTAAATCCTTATTCTGCACCATATACAAACCCTCTTTTAATTTTGGGTTATAATTGTGCTTAACCTTAAAACCTTTCTATCGCGCTTCAAATTATAAACCCTTTATAATTGATAACACATAAAACCACATACATCATACCTTTTTTCGCCAATCCTCCATCTTTGCACATTCCCAAGAATCACCTTTATCGTAGTCGCTCATCGCCAGTTACCATGGTCATACCACATACATACCTTTATCCCCCTCCAACTCTGGTATGTGACTATCGAAACTTAGAAATAACACTTTTGCATAAAAGCCCTCAGCACACACTTTATACAAATACAAAGGAAATACATTAAATTTCCGCAATGAACCGTATAAACGGATCTCAAAATTTATACATCCACATTTATAAATATCATCGCATCTACTCATCGGCCTTCAAATTATCCTCCGTCATTGATCTCCTCCCATAGATCCAATGCTTGACATTGGTTTCAGGATCACATCACAATCTTTCAAAGGGAGGAAGCGTTTGCGACATGCGATGTATGGCCGGACTCGAAACCTTATCAAATGCAACTTAGAACCCGTTGGGTCTGTAAACACATGTTGTATTGGATGTTTTAAAGTGTAGGATCAAGCGATAGCCGATAGCTAATCGGGATAAGTGCTAATCAAAGATCAGGTGGATCGGAATTGAAGATCAAAGGAGGAGTAGTGCAGCGGAAGGTTTATATGGAGGGGCAGAGCCAACAATAAATATAAGTGTAGACATATAAATTTTGAGTTCTGCTATATGATTCAAAGCGTAATTTTAGTGTATTTCCTTCTTTTCATATTAAAAGGTGGTTTAATTGTTTCGATAGTCGCATATTGGAATCGGAGGTGCAACATAGCATATATGTGATAAGATCGTGGGTAACTACGATGGACAATTGCGATAAAGGTAATTATCGATAACTATGTAGGGCTTATGAAAGGTAGAAAAGGTAAGTATTTGTGTGTTTGGGGTTATTTCCTTTGTAAATGGTTTACAAAGGATTAAAGTGCCGATAGAAGGGTTTTATCGTTTAGTCTAGTTATAACCCAAAGTTTAGAAGGGGGTTTCTTTTATATATGTTGTTAAAGGGTTTTATAATGGTTTTAGAAGGGTGTATGTGTCTCGATAGTAAGGATAGGAAGGATTTAGGGAAAGGCTTTAATAAAAAGGTTTATGAAGGCTTGGGAGTTTATTTAATTCCCGATAGTGAAAGAATATGAAGGGTTAGACTATGTGCTAATAGATGAATGTTCCCACATGAGTTGTAACTAATGGGGGCATTAATCATATAATGTATTGAGGATTTAACTCGACAGAGAGTTAACACTTCCTCAGATGAATGTGATTATGCATTCTACATGCATACTGTGGGTAAAGCAGGGGTAACCTGGAATCATTATTCCCTTAGGTTTATAATATTGATCATGGTAAACCATTGTCAATCATAGCCAACCATGGTCAACCATGCTTGAATGTCACATTGTCCCAAGTATTTTCTAACCATGAAAATAAGTGAGGTTTATTTTAGTGTTTGTAATATTTATATTTGGGTTCACGAATGTTGGGATTATAATATTAGTCCCTTGGGTTTAATATTATTTCGTTGGGTTCATAATCCCTTAGGGTTTTAGTATTAATCCCTTGGGTTTATTATTCATTTGGGTTTATAATGTAAATAAGTTGGATTTACTATTCCCTTAGGTTTATAATATCAATCATGGTCAAACATTGTCAATTATAGCCAACCATGGTCAACCATGTTTGAATGTTACATTGTGACAAGGATTGTCTCACCATCAAAATAAACCATGTTTATTTTAGTGTTTGTAGTATTTATATTTGGGTTTATAATATTAGTCCCATGGGTTTAATATTATTCCCTTCGGTTCCATAATCCCTTGGGGTTTTAGTATTAATCCCTTAGTTTTATTATTCCTTTGGGTTTATAATATCAATGCCTTGGGTTTATTATTCCCTTAGGTTTATAATATTGATCATGGTCAACCATTGTCAATCATAGACAACCATGGCCAACCATGGTTGAATGTCACATTGTGACAAGGATTCTCTCACCATGAAAATAAACCATATTTATTTTAGTCTTTCTAATATTTGTATTAGGTTTTACCAATGTTGGGTTTATAATATTAGTCCCTTGGGTTTAACATTATATCCTTCGGTTCATAATCCTTGGGGTTTTAGTACTAATCCTTTGGGTTTATTATTAACTTGGGTTTATAATATAAATCATCGTCATGTTTATGTTTCTCTTGTGTTTGCCTCTGCTGCTGCCCCTCTTTCTACGCAATCGCTGGCTCAGTCAAGGCATAATAGTGTGGGGAGGAAGGGACTGCCTGTGATAAGTCAACACTGAGTTGAAATTAGAGGCAGAAGGCTCAGAAGGTTTAGAAGCGAGATTCAGGTTGCACATCAAGCACTGAGAGTAATGGTTTCCCTTTCCAAATTCTGTGTAGTAGAGAATATTTCATCGCCTGCTTGTTGCACTGCGGGTGCTTGGCTCCACTACAGCTAGGGGGCATTTGCAACTCAAAGGCAGAGGAGCAAAAATAGAGGAGGTGGGCCGAATATTAGCTGAGGTCTCCATGATGCAGAGCCAAGGTAGGATGGCGCTAGGGAATTGGTTCGAGTGTCACATTGAATGGCATTTACGAATTCTATGAGATGGGTTTATTGCTCTATGTGAAAGCTTCTAGGTGTCCATGTGGCGATGCCACTTGCCGGTCCATTCCTCTGCCATCAGATCATCCTTTGTGTACACCCGCATCCAAGATTTTTGCTTCTTTGTGCACCAGGTCAGTACATTCCTGTAATTGTGTGCTATCATTAAGGATGATGAGTGTTCCTGATCTAAGTATTTGATCATGGTCTACCCTATATTTGCCAAAAGATCAGCAACCTTGTTTCCTTCTCTCTTGACATGATTGAAGGTGATAGCTCTTCTATTTTTAAACCATTTCTTAATGAGTTCTATACGAGCCGCCAACCTCCAACTAGTAGCCACTTGAGAAGCTGGGGTCCCCAATTGAATTTGGGTAGCCATGTTGATGAGAGTTTGGGAATCCTCTTCGATTATAATAGGGTGAAAATTGTGTTGATGATCCAAATACAGTCCCTGCCATAGTCCTTCCAGTACTACTGAGTTATTCATATCCCAGCCAATTGATCCAAAATACAATAAAAGAGGGTTGCCTTCATGATTCTTGAACATGCCTCCATAGCCTGCCTTGCCCGGATCGCCTTTTTAGGCCCCATCAAAGTTTAATTTGATCACACCTATTGGAGGGGGATTCCATTGAGTGGAAGGCCTAGAAATGGCGATAGAGATGTTGTGATCATCCTAAACCTGTGGAATTCAGATATTCCAATTCTCCCAAAGATTCTATTCCTGTGACTGAGTGGGAAGATCATCTGCTTGCCATTAGATTTCTTGAATGTTTTGGCATAAATTTCTCCAAATAATGTCTAGGGGAGTGCATTGGTTCTTAAAGATTCGCTTATTTCTTTCCTTCCAAATTGTCCAAAGAAGCAGATCTGGAAGGATTTTCCATAGATAATTTAGTAGCTTGCTGTTATAGGGAGCAGAGGCCCAGTTACAGATAGTATTGATAATGTCCCCTGAGATTCTGCAGGCTCTTTGACACCTAAAGCTAAGTTTTTCCCATAATTTGTTGGCCAAGTTGCATGAATCCATGAGGTGCTGAATGGTTTTTCTTTGCTCCTTGCAATTGGGGCAATATGAGGGTCCTTGGAACCCTTTTTTAATGATATTATCCCATGTGAGTATTCTTTTATGACAAAGCAACCATATGAAAGTAGATACTTTGTGCCATATTCCAGGGGTCCACATACGTTCCCAGATTGTGTCCACTGGTGCCTGAGTTTGAATCATCAACTCATATGCCTCCTTAGTTGAGAATATTCCTTGTGGGGTGTATTCCCATCTTAAAATGTCTTTTTTGTCTGAATATCTCATTTTCATATTGTTGAGCTTTGTGCTCATTGCTTTGTAGAAGTCCTCCATTTCTTGATGAATGATCTGTTCGGCCTTTTTCCGTTGCCTGTAGCCTTGATTGATATGTTGAGTCGAGTGCTGAGAAACTTTTTCATTCAAATGAATAGTATGTTCATCAAGATTTTGGGGAGGGATGACTTCTAATAGTTTGGGTCATTTTTGCCATGAGTCAACCCAAAATCAAGCAGTGCCACCGTCTCTTATCTCCCAAAACCTGTGTTTTTGTATCATTTCCCTATGCTATTTTGCCGCATTCCAAATTAAAGATCCTGCATCATTATTTGTGAGTCTCATAAGCTCTTCCGACGGTTAATTATTTGCATATTTTGCAGCCCTCCCTGCTTTTTTGGTGTGCAAATTGTTGACCATTTCACTAAGGCCCATTTGCGATTGTGCCCTAAGGATCCCCATAGAAACTTGAGTTGTATGTTCTTGATCATTTTGAGCACCCACTTCAGTGTTGCGAGAACAGAGAAAAGGTATAGAGGCATAGTTTGTAGTACTGCTTTGACTATAACAAGCCTACTTGCCATATTGAGGGCTCTATAATTACATAAAGATAGGCGACTTCAAGTTTCTCTAAGAGTAGATTCCAGGATGCGTGATTTATAGCAGAGTCGGTCAATGGTGCGCCTAAGTATTTGGATGGAAGATTGGCGACAAAAAAACCTAGGATTCTAGAAATATTTCTTTGTGCTACTGGGGAGTGTGAAAGAAGAAGATTTTAGACTTAACAGTGTTAATGATGGTTCTTGAAGCCTTGGAGAAGGTATCTAACAGGGATTTGAGCGTATGTGCTTCTTGGAGTGAAGGGTGCCCAAACAATATATTATCATCCACGAATTGCTGATAAGTGATGGCAGAGGTTCCATGGACAGAGATGCCTCTAAGGTTTTGAGAAAGAAGAGCATGCTTTAGAATAAGGAAAAAAAGAAAGGGGGAGAGGGGATCGCCTTAACAAATGCCTCTAGAGGGGGAGAAGGGGTGAGAGGGGACACCATTTACCAAGATGGAGAAAAAGGTAAAAGATATGAGATTCATAACCCATCTAACCCAGGTTGGGCTGAAGCCAAAGGCTGTAAGCATTTGTTTAATATATGTCCAGCTTAATTTATCAAATGCTTTAGATAAGTTAATTTTGCGAAGCATACATGCCTGTTTGTTGTGCTTTAGGGAGTGAATGATATCATGTATCAGAATTATGCCATCTAGGATTTGACGTCCCTCCACATATCCTGATTGTTCTTGCGAGATGAGTATGGGGAGCAGCGGCTTGAGTCTATTGGTGATGACTTTCAAGATGATTTTGTATATAACATTGTAGAGTCCTATGGGCATGAACTTCTTCAAAGTGTTTTTCTATTCTTATTTTGGGATGAGAGCTATGAAGGTTGCATTTAGAGTCGGAAGAAGCCAATGCATAGTTTGAGATTCTTCCACCACCTTCCAAACCTCCGGGTTGATGAGATCCTAGAAGTGATGGAAAAAGTTGGAGGTGAATCCGTGAGGTCCAGGGGCTTTCCCATATTTCAGTTGAGCTATTGCTGATTCGACTTCTAGAAGAGTGATTGGTTGAAGTAATAGCTGATTGTGATCTTTTGTTATAATCTTTGGCACATGCTGAAGAATTTTGTTTACAGTAGATTGCCTATGTACTTGAGGCTCTTGATGTACAGATTTAAAATGGGTGAGGAGTTCTCTCTCAATGTCATCATGTTCGTCCATTCTTTCTTCCTGCTAATTTTGAAGTTGTGCAATGTTATTATGCATTCATCTCTGGATGGTTGTGAGATGAAAGAATTTGGTATTCCTTTCCCCCTCTTTTAACCATCTGATTCTCGATTTTTGTTTCCA
This sequence comes from Pinus taeda, assembly GCA_000404065.3. NCBI lineage: Eukaryota > Viridiplantae > Streptophyta > Pinopsida > Pinales > Pinaceae > Pinus > Pinus taeda. The sequence continues at coordinate 24,564 of APFE031178457.1, read as the reverse complement.
AAGTACCTCCTCTTGCTTCATCCTATCTTCTAGCTGAGAGAGAAGATCTTGTTCGTGATTTTCTAGTGTTTCGGTTCTCCCTTCCTCAATAATTCTCTGTTGGAGCTCAATCATGCTTTTCTCAAGCATTTTTTTGAGCTTGAAAAATATTACCGAAGGTGGAGTGATTCCATTGCTTAATTTGTCTTTTGAGATTCTTTAGTTGTTGTTGGAATTGATACATTATTGATCCTTAAGGAGGAGTGAAGTTTTCCCAGTCTATTTTGACTATATTTTTGAATTCTGGATGAGAAAGCCAGAAGGCTTCAAATCAGAAAGGCCTTCTAGTAGAGTCTCCCAGTCTTTGCCACTGAAGTGAAATGTGCCAATGATCCAAGCTCGACAGAGGCAAGATTGAGGCTGTGATGTCTCCTCCTAGGTGAATGGCATTATCTAAAATGGGAAATCTATCCAGCCGAGATGCAATTTGTTAGGATCTTGACCTTTTGTTATTCCAAAGTATAGATTCCATTATTGAATGTAAAATCTATCAGCCAGTTGTTTTGTATATAGTCTCTGAAGCAGCTAATTTCATTGTCCAATTTAACCCTACCTCCTTTTTTTCTTCCAGTCTAGTAATCATGTTGAAATCGCCGCTTGTGATCCATAGTGGGTGAGTTTTGGTGGAATTGAGAGCTTCAAATGTGTTTAGTAGTGCAATCTTTTGTTGTGAGTCCTTAGGAAAATATACATTTGACAGATGACCATGTATATTAGTTCCTATGATATGGACAGTGGCCTATATGAGATGATGGGTGGCATTAAAGTCTGTGAGTAAGATAGCTTAGATATTCCAAGTGATGGCGAGTCCTCCCGAGGCACCAGAAGCATCTACCATAACTGATTGACATCCTAGCCAAGCTTTAGATAGAATGTAACTCAATGTTTTATTGTTGCATTTTGTTTCTTACATGAAGAAGATTTGTTGTTTTTCATGTTGTATCATGTTTTTTATCATTCTATATTTCCTAGGACTATTGAGCCCTCTTAAATTCCATGATATGAGCTTCATGGTTGACTAGTGGGTAACGATCTATAATACTTAGTTAACTTGGAACATCTGCCTGGCTCCACCAGCATTTCCCCAATGATGATGGTTCTTTGCAGATCTATATTTCTTCCCCTTTTCTTACCATCTTTGTGGATATTTTTCCCATCCCAGCTATTGCCTAATTGTATGCCTAAGGTTCTCTGCTGATGCACTCTTGAAAGGACTACTTCCAAATTTTCGAGCTGCCTATCCGAAATTTTGTCCAACCCTTTCTTTCAGCAAGCTTGTTCAAGACTAAATATGTCTAGGTCTCCGAGGTCAAATCTCTTTGGTTCTTCTTCCATGTGGCTTTGTTGGTCGCTCTGAGGCATTGAGTTAGTTGTTTTGGTTGGATCTAATGAAAAGTTATCGATATCCATTCCTGTTTCCTGCCATAGGACGATATCTGTCTCTTGAATGGGGATGGATGGAGAGGTTGCTCTCTTTTGATCAATTTTTTGATCATGCAAAGGCAGACTAGACTCATTAAGTTGAGGTGAGGTGGTTGGCATTGTGGATAGTTCAACCGTTTTGGACAAATTTGCTTCAGGCATGGAATGTTGTAACGAAATATCAAAGCTATTACTAGTGGAGGGTGCAGAGAAAGTAGGAAAGGGGTTTTGGGGACAAGTGGGGGCTTTTTGGTATGCTTCTTTCGATTGGCGACCTTGGTGAATCCTTCAGAGTCAGATTTTTCTGAGATATCATTGGTTTTGGGGGAAGAATTTAATGGACAATCATGAAATAGATGGCCATGAGCATGGCATTTTCTACATCTGAAGGGCACATGTTCACAATTGATGGGTTGAATCCATTCAAAATTATTATGAAGGAGGCTTACCGAATCCATGGGGGCTTTGCGGAGTCGCATGTAACTGCAGATGCAAGCATATGAGGTGCACCTTCAGACCGTTGTTTTCCCTACAATATTTATGAATTCTCCTAGTCCATTGGCAATGGCTTTTAGCGATTATTCATCCCAATATTTCAGAGGCAAAGAGTACATTCGAATCCAGACTGGCGCCCACTTGAAGTCCTCTTTATGTAGATTAAATATTTCAATCCAATCCCTTAAATACATACCTGTTGTATTGAAGAAATAAGGGTCGCTATCTAAGATTCTATTCCTGTCTTCGATGCAGTTGAATATACGAGTGAAGAAACCTTTTGGCCCTAGTTGTAGGGAAACATGTCCTTTTGGTTTCCATTTTGAAGCAATCCATCCCTGCAAGGCTTTCTCGGTTGTCCAGGATCCAATGAATTTAACTATAAGCACATGATCCTTCATAAACTATATTTGGGCATTGATTCGATGGCTTGGTAAGTCAATCTTGGGGCAATTTGTTGATATGGGCTTGCATGCGGATGATGTCGCCTCCATGGGTTCTGCATTTCCTGTGGAGGTTTCCTCCCTCCCTTTGTTCAAATCTTCCTCTTGTTGCTACTGGGCGGATTGATTTTGCGGCTGTGCCGTTGTTCCAAACAATGGCTTTTCAGTTTCATCATTATACCAGTTGGGATTTCGACTGTCATTGTTATCTGTGGGGGGGAGGTCTCGTGGCCTCCCCCATCTGAATATTCATTATGCAGACTCTATCATTGCGTCTAAACCAGTGCTTGAGAGACTACGTTGTTGCACTTGAGACTTGCCTCACTTGCGCTCTTACCGTGGTAGGGTTTGTCAAAAACCCTAGACTGCCATGGTTCACGAGCTCATATCATGACAAATTCATGGAAACTAAAGATTGCAAAACTAGTCTTCAATATTATTCTTAAGAGTAGTAATTTCCTAAAAAACCGTTGTATGCTTATTAATTATCATAAATAATAATATTGATAATATTATTATT
>APFE031178452.1:33947-47330 GCA_000404065.3 Pinus taeda | reverse complement strand
CTAACTCAAAGAAGACAATGGCAACCAAAAGGACAAGGTATGAACTCTAGTATGCCATTTAATCGTTGGAACAATTATTCTGCTTTTGGCCAAACAAATTACCCTCCCTTCAACCAAATGCAATACCCACCCTTCAGTCAAATGAATTTCCCACCCATGCAGCAAATGCAAAACCCTCCCTTTGTTGATCCTTCAATGTGGACTCCTTGGCCATATTTTAGGCTTTAGATAGGAGGTTGGCTTCAGTGCCACTACATGATTTATTCATCACTTGAAGAACAATCTTCTAGACATGCTTAACATTTATAATTTACAAATTATTTCCTCAAACTTTGTTACTTCTCATGCAAATGTAGATAAAAAGCCCTTCCCTTGTACCTTATGATCTTTTCTGCTACATGTTTTTGTTTAAGCATTGTGATACCTCCTGAGCCCTAATGTGTTAAGTTGCAGATAGTTCAAAATAAATGCTTTGACTCTTGAACATGACTTATGTCTAGATATATTATCAATATGAGTTTTCCCTAGTTGTTATTATTAAAACGCAAGTTTATTTTTAACAATTCTCTTATATCTATGGTTCTATTCGAATAGGTAGTATAGGGGAAGTTTTCTATTGACTATTACCATATTTGGTTCTTGATAGTTATTGAAAAATTTATTGCTACTTGTATTATCATATACTTCAATTTTGATGAATAAACTAAATTTAATTGGTTTGGATAGTCTAAAATTAAAAACCCTTGTGAAGCTAGTTGATAAGTAGTTTTTGGTTGAACGTCAAACATTCGCTTTCTAGATTCTTGTTACTTGTTATCTATCTGAGATGTAAATATGTACCTTGCACCCATGGCTATGACATGTATTATAAAATGAGGTCATATAGATATCCACATACAACTTCAAACATTGTTTATGATCCCACTAGAAAATGTTTTTGTAACTTCCAAGTAGAATATGGAAATCCTAAGTCAGCCACAATTTTAACAATTCTAATAATTAATATGGGGCTTCAATGTCACAAGCCAATTTTATAATAGGTGGTAATTGGTTAAGTTATTGCGTAGTAAACCTGAATACAATGTTGATGTAATTTAATAAAGAAAACATAAAATCAATGGTTAAACAAGTTAACATACCTTTGCTGAGGATTTTAATTTTTAGGTAGATAGAGGTCATCCAGGTATCACCATTATTTTTCCTATCCAATCTATTTACTTTTCATCACGACATGTTGCATGCAAATTTTCAACACCACAAGCATGGCTTTGGAAACTAGTTTCGCTAGTCTTAATTTATTTTTAGTTCAGGTAATTATTACATGAAGGCATATGGTGGTGCAATTGTTGATTAGGGTTTCGAGTCAAACAATGATCCATATAATAAAACTATGAGTGTATGTTTTTTTGTAGAAGTATTTTTAAGGTGTATATTTGTTTTTATTGTTCACTTTGGACTCTTTAATATAGATATTTGGTGGTGGGTTAGATCCAAATGCAACGGATTAAGATTTGATGCAGTGTTTTGGGCCATGTGAGGAAATGATGTATGTGAAAATACCAATGGGAGAAGGATGTGGTTTTGTATAATTCACTAACTTGTTTGTCATGTTTTTCTTGTGGTTAGAGATGCATGGCACTGGTAGTCTACACTTAGTTGCATAACACTTCATTACATGTTAAAATGAAATATAACATTATGTTAGATCTATTTGATGGATTAAGAGTTAGGATGGAAATCATGTCTGAAATAAAAAGAAAGTATTTGTTACATCTTCCACCATATATTTGAATTTTGAAGTTGAATTTAATATTTTCTACCATATTGATGCTTCGAAATTTTAGATAGTTTTGTGTTAGGTCCTCTTGCAAGGAAGCTTTCCAAAAGTTACATGGTACTGTTATTGGTCAACACTCTATTTTCCTTTCATGGGGTCATTCTCGAGCGAAAAAACAAGCAAATCGGTAGAATATTTTGTTCATTTTCATTGGTATGTATTTTCGAATTATCACTTTGACTTAAACATTTATGCTTTTACCTTTCTCACCGGCATATGTATATTTTTTTGTAGAATGCAAGTTAGAGAGTGCAATCTCAACTAGATCCAAATCAATGGAAAGGTGGTGGACCTTATTATGGTTATGGTCAAGGATATGAAGGATATCGGTATGCTCTTCTAAACCAAGATCCAATGATATAGGGTTATGGTGGCTTGCATGGTCATGTGCCATATCAATTGCAGGTAAGAAACTAAACAATTTATAATTATATTGTTTTGTCATATTGCTTTGGAAAGTTTACAAATGAGATGTGTAATAATTTTGTCTCGTATTTTCATATCCTAGTAGAAGAGTTGATGTTGTCAACTATTGATAATGATCTCTAACTTTTATTACTATATCCACTACCTTTTTTTTGGTATCTGTATATACCAAGATCTTTCTTGGAAATCAATCTTATGGAGAAGGAAATGGATTCTATAGAAAATGAAATAGATCTTGAAATTTTGAAATAATTCCTGAAACTTCCAATTTTTTTTGACTAACTAATCTCCAAACAAATATCTTTTGATTAAAATATTGCAAAAACTTAAAGTCCAAAAACAATCAACTCCATTCCTATTCAAGTTTTGATAATATATCCTTATGTAAATATCTTCTCTTAAAGGCTGCTAATATATCAATATTTTATCTTAAGGTTTGATATATCACTATGGTCAAATCCAGCTCTTAATATCTTATCTATCCTTATGTGCTATGTTGCTTCTTATTTTACCAGCGCTACTATTTAGTCCTACGATAATCTTTAAGAAAATAACTTTAGTCACTACTTACATAGACATCTATATGCGGCTCACAAAAATGTTGTTATGAATTGCTTTAGAGTAATGTTGAAATGGTCTTTAAAATTATCAATGATGGTTATAAATTGTCAAATTACTAGTAATTTTACATGGATGCCTAAGATGCCCCAAAGTAGTATGCATGAGCACTCCTTTTATTTTTTTGTAACTTTTAGTTCTACTCTTGTGATCAACGAACAATTTTGATTCTTCTCCATTTTTCTAATTATGACAGGAATATTTTACAATTTTTATACTTGTCATTTCGCAACTATAACTAGATCCTAGATTTTTAACAATCTGAGATATTTGTATCTAGTTGTGCATCTTACTAATTTAGGTTACTAAGTCACATTTGTTCCTTAAATAGTTTCGAACATTTTTACCATTTTCCTTAGATTGGCTAGAATAGATATCCTATCAATGTAGCATGGTTATAGTACAAATTGTGGTGCTTTTATGATTTGATTGTTTGAGTTTTTATTGACGATAAACAATGCCATACCAAAGAACCATGGAATGGATTATGCAATGCTAAATGAAGGTTATTAACACTCAATGGAAGAAAAAAGGATGGACCTAAACCATCCTCTCATGCTGTTCATTTTTCAAGGCTCATCTGATATCCAACGAACCCATATTTTTTCCGATATTTAATGTAAATACCTGTTGGATATCTGATCGGAATTCTAACAAACATACTTGTCAGAGGTATGGTAGCTTTACAGAATAGCTTCAATCGATGTCGCATATTCAATGCAATGTTTCGTCAAATATCTGACGGAAAAACTAACGTCCCTATCAGAAATTCAGTGAACGAAACTACAAGTGGGATACCCGATAATAATTTCGATGATCGTTCTGACAAAGGGGTTTTGAATATCCAACAATAACATCTTCCTCGGATTATTCAACAAAACTAGGAGCCATGTTTGTAACAATCATTTCAACGAAGGGGTGTCAAATATCCAATGACAACATGTTCATGAGATTATTTGACAAAATTACACTAACTGGAGCCACATTCTGTTAGAGTACCTACGTAATTTCATTAAAAAACCGATGAACATCTGTTAAATTTTAGTGCATCAGGAAGTAGTGTAGAGGATAGTGATCAGAAATAAAAAAAAATTCTAATCACATAATATCTCGTAAACCCTGAGGTTTTTATGTTGCATTATGAGTTTAAAATTTCTAAGAACCAAAGCATCCAATCCACTTAGAAAATGATAGGAAATGCCTCAATAACAAGTAGACATTACAAAGGGATACTAGATATCTCAAATTATGATTCCAAAAGGTCCAGATCACTAAAATTCTTGTGCAGTTAAAGATTGAATTATAACATTAGTTTTTTACAAAAATTGAAGAGAACATAATGTGGAGTAGATGACTTGTTTTGTTTAGTATTACAAATCACTTAAATAAGATTATATTGAAAACATCAGTAATAAATGATTGGAGTTAAACTCGACTTAAACTGGACTAACTCAAACTAAACTCGGACACTTGGAGGGACAGTTTTTACACCGAACAGGTGGTTGGGATTAGATTCTCCAACACTCCCTCTTAATTACAACCATATAAAATTCAATTAAGATACGTGCTGATCTATGTCTTAGCTAGGTTTTACAATTTAAAAATTGACCTCAACTTTTCTTCTTCTCATTTTCCAGATCCTATAGCCTCTAAATTGATTCAGCATGCCCTTCTGGTTGTAGGATTCAAATTTCATTTTCTTCAGTTGTTGGTGTAGGTCTTCCATAGTTCCAGGTTGTCTAGGCAAGTGTTGGACCTCTTCAAAAAAAAAAAATTATGTGGGTTGTTGCCACCTGTTATCTTTTGTATTTTTCTTTTCATCTTCAATCTACTGCGACAATACACAATAATATAATTTCATCTCTTCAAGACTCCAATACCTGAAAATTTCATTAATTTGTTCATCATTCATGTTGTGTTCAAGGTTCATTTCTGCACCTTCTATGTAGACTTCATCTAGACATAGCGTTGCAAGCCATGCTTCAAGTAATTTTAACTCTTCTTCATAGTCATTATGCATACCTGCACACACTGGAAATAAACATTAGAATTAAAAATATTTGGAGAACCACATTGGTTTTGTTCTTTCTACTCTGCAATGAGAGCTTTTTCTTGTTGCGCTTCTTTCTCAGCTCCTGCTTCTACATCTGTCTCTGTTTTCACTTTCTGGTCTTTCTTCTTTGTTTCCGTCTCTATCTCTGTCTTTGTTTCTTTCACTTCTATACTAAACTTTGTTGCTGCAAATAGGTTTTCTTCTACTGTCTCACCAAATAACATTATGTTAATATGATGTTTTTGTTGCATCACCTGCAACCATTCATCATTACCCAACAATTCTTCATCAAATTTTACATCAGCAATATTAATTGCTGGATTCACCATAACACTGTTTTCTCTAATGGAAACTTCATTGTCCTCAACAAGCTCTGTTGCTGGATTCACCAAACTTTCATCAGCAAGCTCTATTGTTGGAATCATCATATTGTCATCAACAAGCTCTATTGCTAGAATCACCAAATTTTCATCCACTTGTGGTTGTGCACAGTGCGGTTTGTGAGCATCAATGTGCTCCTTCTCTCTTGCTTCTGCAACTTCTTCATAAACATCATCCACGTGTGACTGAGCACAGTGAGTTTCAACAATCCATTCATCTAGACATAGATTTGCTGCTCTAGAGCCACCTTCATCTTCAACTTCAATACTCCCCATTGGAACAAAACACCTCTCAAGGGTATCCCAGGTCTCCTTGGTTGTATTGGCTTTTGAAATCAGGGGAAAAATGTTGTCATCGACAAATTATTTTATGCATTTCAATGCAAAGGCATCCTTTTGCCTCTTCACTTATAGATATAAGAAGATCTCAAAAATCTTTCGCTGTCATTTTGACTTTCTCAGCCACTTGGGTTTTCCCATTTGTCGAGTGTTCATTGACTACAACTCAACAAGAAAAACAAACTATAGACATTGCATCTAATTGCAATAAAAATGTCGCTTCTTCTTGGTTTCCACAAACAAATGAGTCTACATATTTTCACATAGGGCAACGCTTGTACAAAAGCTTTTCCAAAAAAATCACAATGCGCACAGCCAATTAAAACAATACACCTTTTTTCTTTTCAAAACTTAGAAACATCTCCTTTAAGTAAGTCATTTTAAAAACTATGCCTTTTTAAAAAACTTTAAAACGTCTTTTCTTAAAAGATTGCAGGCCCGTGAGCAAAACCACATATTTATTATATAAGCCCCTTTCCTCAAACAAAACAAACGTTAATACTCTTTTTGTGTATAAAAATAAACTTTGTTTTGTTTTAAAAAAAACACCTTTACGTATATCCCAAATTTCTTCATCTGACATGGCATTTTATCCCAAATACAATCCACTTTTCATTAAACCATCACACGAGCATTTTATATAAGGGAAACTTTTAACCTTTGGTGTTATGCACATTTCGTGCTCATGCAATCAATGGGCTTTGCTCCTGCTGTCTTCATGAGCTTCACAGTGGCCATTACCTTGAATTTTCCAGTGAATCACCCTCCAAATCCACTTTGTGCCTTGACCTTTGTACTCTCATGCATCGTGGACCTCTTTTTGCTGCAACAGAATTTGGCTAACACCCTTTCAGAGTCTCTGTGGCCGCGTGTGAGAGAAAACGCGTTTGCTTGCTGTGGTGTTGAGTGTTAGTAGCATTAACACATTCTACGAATTTCTGTGCTGCATTAGTATGGCCTCTTCAATGACGTACGGTGCGTTAATATGTTAATAATTTTTGAAAAAAAATATCGGACTGCGAATTGAATTTTGTTTAATCAGTTTCCCCTTCGCCTTGTCCTAGCTGCTTTCTTGGTTTTCTTGCTTCTTCTTCGCAGGCTTTTTCAAATTTTTGCTGCTCTCTCAAATAGGTTTATGCAATCTCATCTTTCTATGTTTCTCTCTAGGAGTCTTACACCGCTGAGCTCCGATACCATCACAAAAGTTGAAGAGAACAAAATGTGGAGAGTGTGGAGGAGATGACTTGCTTTGAAAAAAACGAATATATTAATTATAAACTAAATGGGTCTTTAGGTGAAACACCTGGAGAGCGTATAAACACTCATACAAGTCCGCTTACATTGAGTTGGATGAGCTCAAATATATAGGCTTTCATGCTAACCGGATGGTTTCAACTACTGCCTAGATATTAGGATATGAGGTCTAAGATTAGAGTCTGAAACCTATCATCATCATAACAATAATCTAAGTTTAGCTTTCTCAATTACTTCCAACACTCCCCCTTAATCGAGAAAGGGTATTGAACAATAACATGCACCTACTGGTCTAGTCTCAGCGATGCTTACAATTAAAACATGAAAAACTTCGTAACAGAGGTTTTCATTTTGGTCTTTTTCCTTGTGAGTCCGTACTTGTTCATCTTGAGTCGATGCTTCATCTTCACTTTCTTCGCCATCAGGTAGTGATGTATCTTCACCTCATTTCTTCTTCAGTGATGAAAAGCTTGAATTCTTACTCTCCCTTCTCAAGATTATGATAGGTTGGATAGGATAATTTTCCCTCTCACTATTTCTGGCATCAACCATTTGAACGTTAGCTATGATGTTTTTATCATTCTTTGATGTAACGTCTGCACTCACAGAAACATTAATGAGATCATCAGAATTTAAATCCTCTCAAGCTTTGTCTTATTCTGCCACGTCTTTGGAATCAACTTCATGTGGCTCATCCAATTGATCTTCAACACTTTGTTCCTCTTTACACCCTTCCTGAAGATCAAGTTGTGTGTCTTCAATCTCAGGATTTTGCACAAAAGACTATGCCTCTTGATTCTTGTGGTCATCACTAGAACCACATTGTTTTTCTAAAATTTCTTTTGACTCAACATACTACTCATGCCAATGCCTCCAAATGCCTACATGAGAAAAACATCATCATCAGAATAAAAAATATCTAAAAATATACACATATTGTTAAAGTCTAGCTTATCTTGCTTTATCTTGCTTCAAGATTTCTTTTCGACTCCACACGGTCCTCTAACGAGTTTCGACAACTCCGTTACCATGCATGCAGGAAACTTCTCCCTTCGGCAATTTTTCAGCTTTAGAACCTTGTAGACAGTGGCTTCTGTGCCACGCAGGTCTTAGTGCCCTGAGCTTTAGCAACAAACAACAAAACGACTGCTCACAAGCTAGAAACGATATCAATATCTAATTCTGATGTATGTAATTAGCAATTTCTGATAACAAATATTTTTGAAGATAGGTTCAAATCAGCAAGAACTTTCTCATTTTCATTGTGGCATATAATAACTTAGAAGACAATTTACCTAATTGGTTTTGGGATCTCCATAGCCTGCAACTTGAGTTTCTCAAACAATTAAATTTCTAGGACAAACCTGCTAGATGACGCTGACAACGATACCAGATTATTGCTATCACCAATGATGGTCCTCAATCGACATGTAGATATGGGCATGCTGATCCCTCCTCCATTGATTTCGTGCGATCTGGCAGTCTGGCGATTTTGCGGGTGGAATGGATGTTCAACTGCTCACAGCCTCCACGCACCTCCAATCCCGTCTTCTTCTACCATGGCAACCTCTCTAGGTCAAGCTCTCCTAGCGATATTATCTGCAGTGAGCATCTCAACAGCGGGCACCAGGTTATCACGATCCATGAATTCCTCAAGAGCTATCACTGACGCTCTCCAAATTCACACAAAGAGTTGCGGATTTCCCTTGTCGAGTTCTGCAACACGCGATTCCTTGTAGTGGTTTCAATCCCACAAGACCTTGTTCAAGTTCTTCATGATACACATCTGCTTCACAAGTGTGCGCAGATCTCACACATAAGTTGGCTCCTTTCACACTTCCATTGAGCCTTCTAGACTTTAGCTTTCATCTAGCAGTCACATAGACTTACCATTTGTGACTGACACTTCAGAAATTAAGTCGTATGTCGCCACACCAACTCCCACTCAGGGATTAAACTTGCAGCTCCGATACCATGATAAAAATTGAATATATTAACTATAAATTAAATGGTTCTCGAGGTGAGATACCTAAAGAGTGTACAAATACTCATACAAGCCTACTTACATTGATACCATGATAAAAATTGAATATATTAACTATAAATTAAATGGTTCTCGAGGTGAGATACCTAAAGAGTGTACAAATACTCATACAACCCTACTTACATTGAGTTAGGTGAGCCTCAAATATATAGGTTTTCACAGTAACAGGATGGTTTCAACCACTCCCTCGATATTAGGATATGAAGTCTAAGATTAGAGTCTCAAACCTTTCATCATCATAATACTAATCTAAGTTTAGCTTTCTCCATTACTCCCAACATGCTTTGCTTAGTATTACAAATCACTTAAATAAGATTACATTGAAAACATTAGTAATAAGTATCTGGAGTTAAACTTGACTTAAACTGGATTAACTCAAACTAAACTGGGACATTTGGAAGGACGGTTTTAACACCTAACAAGAAATTGGGATTAGAGTTGGTCTCCAACTATTTTCACCACTCTACTTATAGTTATGAAAATTTATTAAACTAAATTTTGTTTTCTCATAGTACATAAGATTTATTCATTACTCACCAAAATACTACTATATTTAAGAAATAGGAAAAAATAACATGAAAAATAAAATGTATTCCATAAGAGAATAGGAAATCTATCTGGGTGTTCTAAAGAAATATAGGAATAATTTGTAAAACAAATATTCATATGATATATCATAGACCCTGAGGCTTTCTTGTTGCATGATGAACCGGGAAAAACGTAACCAACCAACGTAACCAACCAACTCGGAAAACAATGGGAAATTCCTCACAAGCAAGTATACATAGCATACGGATATAGGATATCTCAAATTGTGATTGCAAAAGATTAGTATGGCTGAATGTTTTTTTTAACAAGGGAGCTACTGCCGTAGCGGTAGTCCCTGCCCGGGGGTGCAAATTCGTACGGGGGTGCAAATTCGTACGGTGGGCGATACAGTGCTTCCAATTTATCATTGCCTTTATCCCAGAAAGCCCAGGAAGAAATAGGTTGAGTGAATTCTTGATCTCTTCTTCGTATAAACTCATCATCGTATAATGCTTCCCTCTTAACTGGTAGTGGTGGGCGTACAAAATCTGTATGGTCACTGTACTCATGGCTTTGCCCTTCCACTACTGGAGCATTAGTTAAATTAGAACTAGTAGAAGCGGATGGCAGTTCATGATTATCAGACTGAGCATAGAATAACTATATCGCTTCGTCCAGATTCCAGTTGGTTGCCTCCAAAAACTGCCGCGCCTTATCTGTCGATTCCCCAACTATTTCAACGAATATAACAATCTGTTCCTGCTTCTCTGCCGAGGTTTCCATTGATCAATGAATTTTCTTACGAAGAAATATATAAGTTCAGATAGATCGTACAAAGAAATCTATTTCTTTATTTATGTAAAAAATATAGACACCAAATACCTATTTCTTTATCTATTTCTTTATTTATGTAATATATATCCAAAGTAGCTTTTGCTGATTATGTGACAGAAACAGACCCCACTCTTAATATGTACTCCTTTAAATATGTGTATTAAATATATCGTTTAAAAACGAGATTAGAGCTCACGACCAAACGTCGGCTTAATGAAGTGTTAAGAAGTGAGGGATAATTGAATTATGAGAGTAACTGCCCGTTGCTACGAAACCTTCAGGACGCCGCGAGGCTTTGAGCTTGGAAGACGTCTTCTGGCTCACACTCGCATTCACATTCACAGTTGAAGACGTGTTGTTGATCTTATATAATATTGTATTTTATGGTTATATAATAAATATAATAATGGGGTAAGTCTCGAATCATTCATGTGTAATTGCAAATCTAACATCAAAATCAAAATCAAAATCTACAATTGCCATAACTGTAAGGTTTCAAGAGAAATTTCCGCACTGAGACAGGACCTCTCTCCACCTTTGGCGTTCGCGGCTTAGCATTCCTCTGTAACAAACGCACATCACAACAAAATGCTTCAAATAACCAAAAAAAAAAAACCCAAGAAGAGCATAACATCCACTGAACTTCAAAACAAACCTGAGGGGTTGTCTTGTGTGCCGAATTACGCGCCTCGGAAAAACCTTTGGAGAGCGCTACAAGGTTCAGCTCCTGCATTCACCAATTCGTTCATAACACCCTAAACAAAACAACAGAAAAATCCCAAATGCCTTATGGTTACTGACCTCCATCCGCTTCTTGTTCTCTTCCAGGCGTTGCTTGCGGTCTCCAGCTCTGGGTGCTTCTCAAGCAGAGCCCGGTCCCCATGTCTGAACGCCTCCAGCACCTGTAAATTCATGAATTTGTTCATTAACCCCAACAATATAATAAAATTAATTGGAAATACACCTCAAACCCTGGTGAAAAAACAAGGAAATGAAGGAAAATAGCAGGCATACCACCGGCAGTTCCTTGCGGAAGATGTAAAATCTAAGTCTAGCAATGGCGTCCAGGAGCCAGTGACCTCCGCTGATGTGACAGTGAACGTGCAGAGACATTTTGCCCTGAGATTTCTTCCACTGCGCAAGAACTTCGTCTCTCTGTAACCTGTTATACCATCCCTGCAACTGTGCACATATATAAAGAACTCGCAGGCTTTAAACTTCTGAGCTATAAAAATCCTATTTTGTGCACATATATAAAGAATTCACAAGCTTTAAACTTCTGAGCTATAAAAATCCTATTTTGCGAACATATAAAAAGAACTCGCAGGCCTTAAACTTCTGAGCCATGAAAATCCTATTTTCAAAAGATTCAGCAAAACAGAAAACAGACCGACCTGATCTTTATTGATTGTTTGAGAAATAGCCAGCGTTAATTTGGCCTTGATGTCGCTGTGTGTGAGCGTATAAGTCCTGGGAAGATGCGCAGGATGTTTCTCTTCATGTGTTCCAAGAAATAGAACCTTGAGCTTCGATGCCTGGAAGATTGCAGGCCCAAACAATCTCGCCACCTACCAAACCAACGCCAAGATTCAGCCCTCATAATTAATTAACAGAGCGCAATGAAAAAAAACTTTACACAAGCAAAAGCTATGATGAAAGTTAAATTACCACACGACTGGTGGATCGGGGGACGCTGCTATTAATTCGATGTCTGTTATTGCACTGTAACTGATGCGCGACCAGGCCATTCCAGCTGCTCTCGCTGGCCAGAAACCTGGAGGAAAGCTTTATCTCAACACACCATATGCTGATATAACCTGAGAATCCTCAAACTGGCATGAAGCGCAAACAAGGGAACGTGGACGCCTCTGCATAAACTTCAAACATCTGGCATGCAGCGCATTGCATGCAGGGAAGGGAGAACAGGCAGCAAAGAAAACTTAGGATAAAAAACTTAGGGTAAATTAAGTTGCGCGAAATTGAGTTGAGCGCAGGGAGAACTTAGGATAAAACAAGTTGAGCGCACATCGGGTGACGTGAGGCCAGCAATAAGACCTCCAAACAAAAACTTAGGGAGAACTTAGGATAAAACAAGTTGAGCGCACATCGGGTGACGTGAGGCCAGCAATAAGACCTCCAAACAAAAACTTTGGCTAAAAATTTTTTGCGAGGAAACTGCGGAGGGCAAACTTTGGTTAACTATTAAATAACGGATACATATTTGCGGTCAACGCATTAACTAATAGCCAGTTGACTGCGTATCGAACGCTAATAGTCCCAGGCAGGGACTAATAATGAGGGGTGAGTCTCTTTATTAGAAGTTATATGTAGTTTTTTTTACACAATTTTTTACATATATATACATTATATCATAGGTATATATGTACAAAAAGCGTGATTGACATGATGAGCTGCTCGAACAGCGAAGCAGAATGAAAACAATATGTTGCAGAGCAGCCACCATGCTGAAGGGGATAAGCCAACCTTACCAACCACTCAGGCTACACGACCACGTGCCGAGTAAGGTTGAAATTCTTATGTAATTCAACCATCAGATTGTTTAAACTTGTTTTGACTACTCGAGTCATGAAAATCCATTTAGTTCATAGTCAAATCCATTTAGTTCATTTTTATGATTGCGAAAATAGTAGGTAAGCTGTATTCGTTATGCATCAAAACAAGTTATCGTGTTGAAATATGTTTGGGTGTTGTAAAGAAGCACTAAAACGTTTTGCAAAACAAATATCCAAATTACAAAAGACATGTTGAAATTACAACAATCAGAAGGCCGTGGTATAGAATAGTTTAAGTTTTCTTAGCAAAAATTATAATGTGAAATATATTTAAAGTTATTGAAGTGCTAAATATTGGTTGCATAGATTTTGTAATTTGAGAATGGTTTAAAAGGGTTTATTTGTTGTTTAAAAACAAATGAAATGTAAACCATGTTTAAGATTCTTAATTTGATTTTATTATGGATGTTTTAAAGTTGAATATAGAGAAGATGTGGGAATGGTTTTAAAAGAGCTTAAACATCTAAATGTCTATTTAATTAAAAATGTAATAATAA
>APFE031178449.1:50119-114538 GCA_000404065.3 Pinus taeda | reverse complement strand
TTGAGGGGTACCCGTAACCCCACTTTATTGGGTCCGGGGCAGGCCCTGGAAAATTTTGGTTTTGGACCCTATGTTAGGTTGGGCGGACCCACCTATGGTTTTGTGCATGATTTTCGCACATGTTTTTTGGACGCGATGGTTTTCGGTCCATGGTTTTTGGACGCGATGGTTTTCGGTCCATGGTATTGGATGCTTCGGCATGTATAAATATGTATTGTAACATTGAAAGGAACATAATGAAAAATCAAGCTGGTAGTCCCGGTTTTGGGATTCAGTGGGAAATCTATGTGTATATGTGTTTTATATGTTATGCTCTCACATTTTTATTTTTCCTGTGATTTAGAATTCGTATGCAGGTAATTTCTGTACGAGATTAAAACCTACAGGGAGAATCAGATGAAGTAGAAGGTTGGGAGGCAACTCTAGTGTCGTCTGGTTGCTGATTAGATGTTAAGGAATTACGGAATTCTGAATGACAGAGGTAGAGAAGAGCCAGACAGGCAAACCAATTGGCAATCCTGGAAGTGACAAAGTGGCCATATGGGGCGCACCAACATCTCCCCAAGAGGAGAAGGGACTAGGATTTCCTCCAAGGGGAAGTCCTTGGTTGGTAGACTCCATTTTCTCAACTTAAAGACCAACGGGGGAATTTGTGATGTTATTCCGATTAAAATAAATTTTTAGATGCTTTGACACAACTTGTTTTTTCAATTTTAAAGAGTCGAGAAAAAACAAAAGATGACTCTAGCCGCCTTCGATTTTTATTGAGCCTTAAGTGACAAGTGCTCAGAGGACCTTTTCCTTTAAGGAGTCTGAAAAGGAGAAAAATGAAATTCTTTGGAGATCTAGGTAGAGAGGATTACCAAACCAATCACAAAACTGCAGAATACTTTTTACGGTACCGCAGTCAATCTTCTCGAATGCTGTGTTCGGTGCATTGTGGTTGATATGATCGATAGGGCAGCAGACACGACTTCCTAAGGATAAAGGATGCAGCCTATTATGGTCTCCCAATATATACTCGATGGTACGTGGGAGCACAAGTCTGTACTAGCACTTGTCGTCTCAGAGTGGAGGAATCACCCAACCAACACTGAAAGCAACAGTTACCAGGTTTTACGATGCCATAATACGTCTCTATCCAAGACCTCTAGATGTTGTGCGTTAAGTTCGAAAACATTGTTAGATTCATTGAATTTATTTTAAGTTGATATCACTTAACAATTTTCCTTTCAGGTTCACCACGTGATGTGTATATAATTCCTAAAATGCAGTCTAAGATGATAAACAAACGTTTGATCTTCTTTCAGCAATGAAAATCCTAGCTACTAAAGGGAAGAAAGTCAAGAATCTTTTCTTCACAGAGCACAGAGCACATGCTAAATGCACAGTCCTAAATCAAGCCAATCAATCAAAATGCAAATGCACATGCATGCATTTGTTTTCAGCCTTCTTAATGTGTGAATGATGTTAAGAAAGCTATGTGCAAAACTGAATTACTTTTAAAGTGACAGTACTCAACAAAATTCTTTTTTAAAATGAAGTGAAAACAAGAGAGACACTTTGCGATTTTGAAATGAAAATTGCTTTTCAACACTTTAAAACTACTAATTCAAATCCTATGCAATAGTAACTATATAATCGACTATCAAGAACAATGGGATTGCTTCCTAAAACTGAAAACGACAGCTACGACACTTTCAGATATAGAGACGACAGTTCGACTATGCTACTTTTTGCAAAAGAGAACTAAAAACGATGCACAATACATAAAAACATTTATAGTTATTTTCACTAAGGAGGTGAAATAATGCAAGAGAAGGTGGTTTTCACAAAAGTACACTGACTACAGACTACAAAACTCTTGAATAAGACTGAAAACAGTGAGAAAAATCCACAGTCTGAGGGTAAAGTTAACCCTCCCTAACCATCGCACCTGTTACACAGTGAACTCAGTATGCAGCGCACCTACTGCACTCAGGAAGTGTGATGCATACAGATTGCCTTGAAGGCAGGGTGTGATGGTAGAAGTGCGAGACTTTGAATGGGATTTCACTCATAGTTTGCAATCTAGTTCAGGTGTTTAGGCCGAATAAGTAAAGATCAATGTATGTAAAACACAGGGGTGATCTAAGAGGTTACTAGAGCCACCACTTAGGGCAATTAGATTGCTTGCAGATCTATTGTTTAATTCATAAACAAAACACAGAGATAGATTGAAGCAGCATTGATCTACTTTGCATTTGTATAACAAATGCAGTTCGAAGGCTAGCTGGCTTGACTTCAAGATCTGTTTGTAAATTTATAAAAGAAACAAGGATAGATAGGCTAACAAGTAATCTAGTCGCTCCCCAGCGGAGCCGCCATTTTGTTATCTGGGAATAGTGTCCACTCGGATGTTGCTATTCCCACTAAGATGGGTGGTTATCTTAGAAACAAACAATCAAAGTCTATTGTTGTTTCCTTTTATGAAAATAGACGAGAGGAGGACCAAGAAGACCAACCCGAGTCTTGCGCTTGATTTCCTCTCCTTCTTGATAGAGCTTCGCCGCTTCTTCTTTGTCTGACCAGCTTCAAAATAACCTATGGAATCACAGCAACATACCACTATCCAAGAAACAAGGATCTAAATTCATAAATAATACAGGATCATATGTGTATTAACCATATACATGCATATATAAACAAGTACACAAGAATATGGAAGGAAACAAGAATAGCTTTATTCAGATGAAAAGTAGCAAGAGGATTACAACCATGTACTCTGACCCAGCATCATCCTCTAGCTAAGAAGCCCTTCTTCACCTCAAGCAAAGCTAGATCACCCAATACTGTGAATGTACACCAGAAAACCAACAACACTTCTCTATAAGATACAAAATTCCAGCCTCTGGATCTCTGTGATGAGGATCCATATATAGATGATTACAGAGAGGTGATTCATCTTCTGGGATCTTGATTAGTGTCCTCTCTCTGATAGTTCCTACTTCCACTTGGAGAATGATGATCTCTTACTCATCCCTGGTCGAAAATAGAGAGGCAAGTGTCAGAGGGGAAGCTTGTGGAAGATTCCATGATCTTCCACCTCGCATTTTTGTCCCTGCCATTTGTGCATTCCCGACCATCGCACCCTATAGAGGAGCAAATCAGTATGCATCGCACTTTGTACATTGGGATGGTGATATGCATCGCACCCTCTGCATTGAGCTTTCAGTATGGTCCAGTTTTGATCATTTATGAGCAGTTTTCAGTGGAGAACTTTTGGGAGATGATGTAATCAGTTGACCTTGTGCCTTTAGGCAGTGAAGCAACACTTTTAGGGACTTAGAGAATAGATTTTTCCTGTTTTACACATGTTTTTCAAGGACATATTTTGGATAGTTGGAGAAGTGTTTTAAAAAACCAAGAGAGGTTTTTTGTTCTAGACAGCATGGAATACAAAAACCTCCTTCAATTTCATAAAATATGTCATGGATGAGAAGATAAAGGCTCTGTTCCAAGTGCTAAGTTTCAAGGATCCTAAACCTAAAAACAGGGAAACATGTTCCCTAATTTCTAGGGTTTATCATTAGCAGTAAGGTGAAAACGTGGGAGGCTTCATAAAATTCGACCTCATGAGGTTGAAAATATAAAAGAATGCATTCAATTTTTAGTTAAGGTGGTTTATTCATAACAATGAGTTGTACTCCTAATTGTATTAGGACTCTAGGACTATTAGTTAGCTGTCAAATGCATTTAAAGGTTTGTTTTATGGTTAGAATATGGGTCACTCATAGCAAATTCGAATTCTCTTGATGAGGGATGAGGAAATCCATGTTGTAAATTCTTTATATAAAGAAAGAGATCGAATTAGAAAAGGGGTTAGAGAATTTTTGGCGCAACTATTGCTCTATGTGCAGACAATGTATATTTTTATCCTAATGCAGAGTTTCTACTTAGACAACTCAAGATTCATGAAGAGTTCTTGTATGTTATTGTTTTGATGGAATCTTCCAGTACTTACATTGCAGTGGTGTTTACTTATGATACTCATAACTCATCAATGATGCTCTAACTTCATAGATAAACTAACTGTGTTTCATTCTTTTATATTTGCATTTCTGCACTTGAACTCTATAATTCCTTGACTTCCATGCTAGGTAGAATGTTTTGGCTTCACTACTCCGGATTCAAAGAGAGTTTTTAATGTCCTATTGTCTCATGACTTTCCTCTTTCACTTAATTGTAGTGGTATGGATACATGTTACTTAGAACTCATCAATGATGCTCTAACTTCCTTCATGTAGTTATAAATTGTGTTTCCTTGCATTGTATCTTTGTTTTATTGATGTATAAAAGCTCTCTATGCCCTGACTTTCATGTTAAGCTGATCTTGCTATGGTACTGAAACATACTTTGACTCCATAGCCCAATGGTAGCCAGCCTTCATCTTTCAACCTATAAACCTATAAAATCACAAACCATAGAGTTAGCCATCTATCCATATCTTTAATCAATATCATTAACCCTTTGAGAGAGCCCTCTCAGGCTGAGGAGGCTGAGCCTTAGCTAAAAGATTGGTTTGAAATAGTTACATTGAGATAGTATGATTAGCGGCCTATTAGGGTCCTATTTTGGTGATAACATTTTGGTGCGTATGCTGGGAGACAAAGATATATATCTCCCAAAAATCATAAAGATGAACTCTTGAAGATAGCATGAGCTTAGAAATCTTTTTGAGGTTGCAAAACTACCTTGGCAATTCCATTGTTGAAGAATTCGAAATTCATAGATTCATGGTGATTCCATTGGAGTTATGAAGAACTCAGATGCTACCATTCTTATTTCAAGGTATGCATGCATAAATTTTTCAGGAATTCATGGTTTCCCAAATCATTTTCCCAAGGATACATATTTTCTAAGGAATGGTCCAAAATTCAATGGAGAAGATTTGAGTTTAACTTTGAAGCATATATTAGATTTCTATGATTTTACTGAGCTTCTTAGAGTAAAACATGAGGATGTTTGCATTATGTTGTTCTATGATTCATTTCAAGGGAAATGTAAACAGTGGATTGAAATATTTCTTGCTAAATCTATTAAGTCATTTGCAGACATTTGGCTTATGTTTTTGGAGGAATGGATAGATAGAACAGAGTTGGTGGCAAACTCTCCTTCAATTCGAGGTTTCAAACAATGGAATTATGATCATATTAATGAAGAAACAGATGAAATTTTTTCTTTGTCCTTGTCTTCTTATCTAAAATTATTTGAGTGCAATACAGAAGATAAGATGAAATTTTTGGGTGAAGTTGCTAAGAACATTGAGAAAGACATTGAATGTTTATAAGGTCAAATTCAATCATATAGTCTTCATGATCATGATCATACTTTTCAAAAGCTTTCTATGGTAGAATACAAAGAGAGGGTGTAGCTTCCTTTCTCTTTTGAGATTGAGGAAGAATAAATTATTTTTGAAAATCAATTTGAGGAGTAGTTTGAAAGCACATAGCTGAAGCCTTATGCAAATGATCAAAGTATTGGTGAGTTGTCCAAAGCTGCAGAATATCACGAGAAACATCAAACTCACCATGTGTTTTTTGACCCTATAGCTAACTACATGGAAAAGATTTATTGTTCATTCTTCCAGTTATATTTTCATCTTGAAGAACGATTACACTTCTTGCTACCTTGGTTATTTCAGTATCTGGTTTATTTTTGCTTCAAGCATAGTTAAGAGATTCAAGTGTCAGATTAGATCGATGACTGGCTTCATTGGAAGTTCATGTTCCTTGAGCTATAAGTGGAGATTGTAGCTGATAGGGTAGGTAGGAATGTGCAAATAAGCTCAGGGTAGGTTGGCTGAGCATCTGTTTTAGTAGGTGCAATTTGAATTCTTCTTACATAAATCATTAAATGCCTGAGGAGCAGATTGGGTAGAAGTTCAGAGTTTTATTCTAAAGGATGGATAGTGGCACTAGAGCTACAGGTTCTTAGTGTACCACAAGGGCACACTATCCCTAGTGGAGCCACTGTTATCACCCTAAAATTTTTGCTTCTAAACTTTGGAAAGTTCACCTTGTTTCTAGTCATAGTCTTATAATAGGTTTTGAGTCATCTCATCTCAATAGTGTCATTCTCTTTTCCAGATAAAGTTTGACAGCCTCATTCAATGTCCTAGAAGCCTCACCATGTGTTTAGAACTCATATCTCACATCATTTTGAAAATTTTTGAAATTAGCTATGAAATCGTGGATACTGAACTAGTAGTTTTCGTAGCATGCTACGAAACCACTGAAACAATCTGTTTCAACATAAAAGACTATGTTTTGTGCTTTTACTAGTCAACTTCCAGAAAGGTTCTTGAGCAGTTGAGAACTCCATTTTGAAAACTGAAAGAGGCTTTTATTCCTAACATACTAAAATAGAAAAACCTCTTTCATTTTCTTCAAATTCATTATGCATTGGGAGAAATTTATGGTTAAACTTGCGTTACGAAACTACTAAAAGCCAAGCTTTGTCTTCTGGTTTTAGCAGTCTTTTTCAAGATCCGTTTCTGGTCACAGGAAAAGGTATTTTGGAATTATGAAGGAGGTTTCTCTTCATAAAATCTCCAGCTACAATAAAATATCTCACTTTCTTCATAAGTATTATCAGTTGGGAGATAATAAGATTTATTTGAAACCCTAATTTCAGAGAACAGAATTTTCCTGTTTTACACGTGTTTTTCAAGGACAGATTGTGGATAGCTGGAGAAGTGTTTTAAAAACCAAGAGAGGTGTTTGTTATAGAAAGCATGGAATACAAAAACCTCCTTCATTTTCGTAAAATATGTCATGGATGAGAAGATAAAGGCTCTGTCCCACGTGCTAATTTTCAAGGATCCTAAACCTAAAAACAAGGAAACATGTTCCCTAATTTCTAGGGTTTATCATCAGCAGTAAGGTGACAACGTGGGAGGTTTCATCAAATATTACCTCATGAGGTTGCAACTATCAAAGAATTCATTCAATGTTTAGTTAAGGTGGTTTAGTCATAACAAGTAGTTGTACTCCTAATTGTATTAGGACTATAGGACTGTTAGTTAGCTGTCAAATGCATTTAATGGTTTGTTTTATGGTTAGAATAGGGGTCACTCATAGAAAATTCGAATTCCCTTGATGAGGGATGAGGGAATCCATGTTGTAAATTGTATCTATAAAGAAAGAGGTTGAATTAACAAAGGGGTTGGAGACTTTTTGGCGCAACTGCTGCTCTATGTCAAACTGTGTATATTTTTATCCTAATGCAGAGTTTTTACTTAGACAACTCAAGGTTCATGAAGAGTTCTTGTATGTTCTTGTTTTGATGGCATCCTCTAGTACTTACATTGCAGTTGTGTTTACTTATGATACTCAGAACTCATCAATGATGCTGACTTCCTTCATAGATAAACTAATTGTGTTTCACTGTTTTATATTTGCATTTCTGCACTTGAACTCTATAATGCCTTGACTTCCATGCTAGGCAGAATGTTTTGGATTCACTACTCAGGATTCAAAGAGAGTTTTTAATGTCCTATTGTCTCATGGATTTCCTATTTCACTTAATTGCAGTGGTATGAATACATGTTACCTAGAAATCATCAATGATGCTCTAATTTCCTTCATGTATTTATAAATTGTGTTTCCTTGCATTGTATCTTTGTTTTGTTGATGTATAAAAAATCTCTATGCCCTGACTTTCATGTTAAGCTGATCTTGTTGTGGTACTGAAACATACTTTGACTCCATAGCCCAATGGTAGCCAACCTTCATCTTTTAACCTCATATTTCAACCTATAAACCTATAAAATCACAAACCATAGAGTTAGCCATCTATCCATATCTTTAATCAATATCATTAACCCTTTGAGTGAGCCCTCTCAGGCTGAGGAGGCTAAGCCTTAGCTAAAATATTGGTTTGAAATATTTACAATGAGATATCTGATCAGTAGCCTATCAGGGTCCTATTTTGGTGATAACAGAGATCATGGAAGCCCTGTATGAAAATCCATTTTAGTAGCATAAAGAGAGCTTAGAGGATACTGGTCAAGATGCTCAGGAAACTTTGCAGCAGGTTCAAGATCTTAGTACAATTGAAAATGATGGAAGACAAGTTTTTATTTCATATATGATCATAGTAGAAGATGGTACACAAGAAAATCAAGTTCCAATTTCAGATTGTGATAAATTCAAGCTGGCTATTCTAGATCTAGATTCAGATTGTGATGATGAAGAAATCATTGAAGCCTTCCTTGATTTTTCCCTTAAACAACAGTCTCAAAAATCTAGTCATTTTGTTACACAAGATCATAACCAACATACAATAGCTTCTTCTTTGCTTGAAGATGAAGGAATTTTTCATCTTTATAGTCAACATGAATCATATTAAATGAATCAGCAGTTTGAGGAAAATTTATATACTCCTTTTCTTGAAATTAATGAAGATATTCAACAACCTTGTGAATCTTTAGGAGGGAAATAAGACAATTATTGTTTTAGAAAAAATAAAACAAAAAATACTCTCCCCTCTACTTGAACATGAGATAGATCAACTCCTGAAAGGTCATGTTACAGCCCAAGATATTGCAGGTTTGTAGTGTTCACATAGTCAAGAAGGTGTTAGTGAAGCTTCTTCCACTTTTGAAAAAGATGACAGTCTTGAAATTAGATTTATAGATTAGCGAACAGACATTGTTTTGTTTCATGAATATGATATGGTTGTTATGTTTGATAATCTTGAAGAATGTTTTCTATTTAAGAATGACTTAGACTATGAAATTGAGGAATATGAGCCTGAGAGGGACAATATGCTAGAAATCGAGTCAGAATGTCTCATGCTCAAGGAATTTACAGCCAACACTCAGATATCAGAAGCTTATACTTCTCTATGCCTTCCTATCAATCAACAACCAACTGTTCTTTCATATCAGAATGAAGGGAGTACTTGTATTTTTGTTATTGGATCTCGAGACAAGCTAGTGCTTCAGGATTTTCAAGATCCCTTCGACCTTCTTAACAAGCATTAGAAAATATGAATGTTTCCTAGTTTGTTAGCATAAGCATTGGTTTCAGTTGTTCTTGTGAGTTGCCTACATGTACATCGTTCTACCTGCTCGGGGAAAGTGAGAGCAGAATTTCAGTAAGTAGCCATCTGCTGGATTGGTTACCTTGGAAGGCCCACTTCACATGATTGTACATATTTCATCAGTAGGTAGGTGGTTGTCATTATTATTTGAAGCCCTCAAATCTCGATGGTTTGTTTCCATTAAAAAGCCTTGTAAGTACTTGTTTTAGTTAAGTAAGTCTTGAGTCATTTTTTTAGTCATTTTCAAGACAGTTTCAGAGTCAGTTTGTGTCGTCAAGTCGTTAGTTTTTAGTCATGCATTTCAGTTTGTGTTTTTGACTCCATGCCCAATGGATAAGGCTACTAGTTCTATAGTGTTCTTGGCACCTCCAAGGAGCTACCATCCCCATTGGAGCCAATGCTAGTGTCAGTGTCTTCACACTGCCATCAGTGATCAAAATATGCTCTTTTGCATTTCATAACAGAAGTCCCATACTGATGATTTTTCATTCCATTAGGTCATGGATTCACTGATGGTAGGGTTTACTTCCAATTTTTCCCTCATGATCTATACTTGCTAGTCCTCTTTCATATTTCAGTCATGGCTCATGAGTTTCTCTGCAGTGTATTTCATTAGGTCTTAGGGTTTGGTATCATTGGGTTTTAGGGTTCCATCATGGTCAAATTCAGTGGTTACATGCCAATAATGATCAACAAGGACATGAGGAGGCTGATAATGATTGGTAAAGCCATAATTTATCATTTTTAAAGCCTAATGTAGTTCTCACCTCAAAACTTGTTTTGAGGTGAAAACAAGGTATTTTGTTTTTATCTCCATTAATGATGTAATTTTATGTTTTCATATGTAATATTGGTTCCTTTCTATTCCTAAACATCTTGTGATGTTGCCAAGCACTTTCCACTACAAAAGCCAAGTCATCATGAGCACCAATTCACCTGCAAAAGCAAAAGAGAAATAAGCACTAAAACCCTAATTTCCTCTCCCACTGAGCTAGGGTTGGCTATGGGATCAGAGATATCTGAGTAGAGGAGGCATAAGGGATATCAGAAGGTATGAGGCCATTTCATATCATCAAACATCAGGTCTCCATCATTTGTTAAGAAGTCATTCCAAGGAACAAGCCATTCACCACACATAAGCGATGGTTTTTCTTCAAACTGTGTTTCTAAGCAAGAAAAGATGAATTTGACAAAAGTGAGAGAGGTTCTTGTCCATAATTGACCTAAGAAGAAAAACCTTTTTTAGTTTTTACATAGCTTTCATGGTTTTGGAGAAATGTCGAAAACATCATTTGCCTTAGGAGGGTTAATGCACCTCTAGAGTGACCTTGGTAAAATCAAATTTTCTCCTATATGGAATGACCAAATGACTTACTGGATGATTCAAATGATAAGTAGACACGAAGATATTTCCAATGAGTTATCATGAGCTCAATTTTGATTTGAGCAAGACTTTCCAAAGTTGATTGTAACAACACTATGCATTTTGGCAGCCTCATTCTGCATATTTTGACCAATCTTGGGAGATTGGAATTTTGATAGGGCAAATGAACTCTAAATTGAAACATTCAAGATTGTCTGGAAAACATTCTCCACAAGATTTCCAACGAGCTATTCCACGCTGAATTTGGACACTGGGAAGGCCTCCAAAAGTTGCTTGCAAAAGGCATTGCGCTTTTGAGGGGTGGCGCTACACTTTGAAGCTGGCGCTGCGCTTCTGGAGAATTTTTGCAGTGTAAAAAAACGCAGGCGCTGTGCTTTGAGGCCAACACTATGCTCCTATAGGTGGCATTGCGCTTTGCCTAATAGAGCCCCAAATTACCTCAAATCACCAAATTTCACCACATTTCTTCAAGTTTTCCTCTTTTGCAACACTAACATCTCTTGTGGTTTAGTGTTTTCATATCAAGTTTTTGTGGTTTTTCATCTCCAACATCAAAACCCTAGTTTCTAGGGCAAACCCTAGTTTTCCTAAAATTTACCTCATGAACTAAAATCCTCATCTCTACTATTGTTTTCCTACCCTATCCACTTCTTATTTCTCCCCAAACCCCCTCACTCATACATTTTTCCCACACTTTCATTTACACCCATTCCTCCAAACCATTACCCATAGCAACATACACATCATGGAGTAGAGATCATTGATTTAGAAAATAAAAAATGAAACTTCGGCTCAAAACATGCTTATGAGGGAAAAGGATGCACATATTCAAAGGTTGATGGATAAACTGGCAAGAGCTAAATATATTATCACATATTTAGAATAGGATAATGAATAGTTGAATGATAAATAGGGCCTCATGGATCTTGAAATTCTAAGACTGAAGAAGCAAAGTGACAAAGAGGCTCATGTCACTTTGACTCCCATTGAGAAAGAAATTGAACAAGATTAGGAAACTTGGCTTGAGAGGGTCAACATGCATCTTGAAGGATTAATTTAGAAGGCAAACAGGGACAAGAAAATGCTCTAGCACATGGCATATCACTTCATGACCCACAACAAAATCTGTAACATGAGGATTAGAAAATTGAAGGCAAGGCTAACGAGAGCTTTGGAGGGAAAAAAGAGCAAGATAGGTTGGAAATATTGGTTGAAGTCTCCCTAGCTCATCAAAGCAGCTGATGGTGGTTTCCCATGCCAAATTTGGCAAATTTTGGAATTTTTTTGCACTTTCGCAGTTCTGTAATTTTAAACACAGAAATCTTACCCAGAAGCGTAGCGCCACCGGCGCCGCACTTTTCCCTGGAGCATCAGATGGAGAAAAGGATTGTATATTTGGATTTAGGATGATGAGGACATGCACCTTGGAAATTTTCAGAAGTTTTGGAGCAAATTTGGGTCACCAAAAGGTCCAAAAACTACCAAAAAATGACCTCTCTGCCTCTTTTTGGACACACAGAAGCAAGCTTGGGAGATTCAAGTTTTTGTGTGGCAAATGACCTCCAAATTCAAAAAATCAATTTGTTCTAGAAACTAGACTTGACAACCTTCCCAATGAGCTATCTTGGGCTCAATTTTGTTAAGGGGAAGGCCTCCAAAAGCAGGTGGAAAGCGACATTGTGCTTTTGGCCATGCCGCTGCGCTTTTGACCAGTTTGCCCATAAAATCAAAATTTCACCTGTTTTCACTGTAAATTCACTTTCTATCTCCTCGTGGATGATTTAATTGATGTAATTGATGATATGGCATGTAAGTGTAATGGTAAAATAGTCTTAGAGGGTAGATTCATTAGTTAGAGGTGGTTTTGAGGCTAATGAATCAGTTTCCATGCTTATAGAGGCAAGTAGTTTGATTGTCTATATTCTTGGTCCATGTTTGGAAATGGTTGAAACAACCCCTCTTCTCATGGTTTCGACCCTTGAAGGTTAGGATGAGTAGGTTAGATGTCTATATTATGTGTTTCCTTTGACATTTGGTGAGGTTGGATTCATTTGGATGCTTTGAACAATATTGTGCATCATTGTAAGTAGTTTGGCAAGGAAATTAAAAGGAGTTGCAACTATTTTTATGGGATACTTGTGGTATGGTGCTTTTGCATAGTTTCTTATTTTGTTATCAGTTTTTCACATGTTTGATGTATGCCGCAATCTATTTCACTACTTCTAACTGAATGATATCAAGATAGATAGGTATAATTCATTATTTACAGTGCTCTACCTTGGGAAACCATTCAGTATTCTATGTTTTCTGTTCTTTGAGAAGTATACATGATCTTTACATGCCCTCCTCAGCTCTTCACCAGTCTTAGACATCCCACCTCACTAGATTTAAGGTGCCAAAGCCTATATCTACCTTGCCCTGTAGAACACCCTACATCTCAACCTAAATTCCTAGACCCAAATTGCCTAGCTCCATCTGATTTAGCACAAAACCAACAAAATAAATCAAAACCCTAGAGCTACTATACCTATCATAAAATCTTGATTCATGATTGAGTCATTTTGATTGAGATTCATAAGGAGAGAGCCCTCTCCTGACCTGGTAGGGCTAGCTACCAGGTTAAGCTTGGTTTGTGGCTATCCTAGGATTGCCTTCCTTCAGCCTAAGGTCAATCTAGGCTCTAACAAGTTTCTAAATTCTATTTCAAATTGGCGTGTGTTAAGTGCGATACTGATCATGCAATTGTGATGAATGGAAACATCACAATATTGCAATATCACAATATCACAAATTGCAATATCGGTGATATTGTTAATAGACCAATTCAAATTTTCTTTGGTATTTTGCGTTTTGTGATGACTGACATACTTTTTAATTTTTCGAGTGTGTTTCCTTAAATGGATGATTATTCCATTGAAACACGTATTTCACGATAGGCTAGACTTAATTCAAGTTATAACAATATTTATTATTCTGTTGGGTCCGGACCACATCCCAATTCACAGTTTTTTATGATTTGCATGTTTGCGCCTTTGTAAAAGCCGCGATGTGATTGCGAGAAATAATTTATTTTATAAGGAATATTCTAAGCCTTAAGTTTTATAAAAAAGTTCAATGCTGCATTCAGTCTTTTAAGGGGGTTCTTTTATCGCATTTTGCAGACTCAAACTCACGACTAACCTTTGTTACTTTGGATCATGCAATTTGTGATAAAGCGAGAATGCTTAGTCATAAAGTGACTTGGCTTAATATCTTAATTTTGTCTAAGGTTTTAATCCGAATGGTTTCAAAAGGTAGGCTTTTATTTGTTATTTTTTTATTGTTTTTTTGAAGGGCACCCATTTATTAATACAATACTAACTATTTATATAATAAATGGGGGGGGGGGGGGGGGTTGTTGAAATGTACAACAATTGGTGATTCACTGGAAGAACCCGTTATCTATGATAACTTTGAAATTTATAAAATTTTCAAAATAAATATAGCACATGAAATAAGAATTATATGAAATTTAAGATAAGTAATATTTCTCTGAATAAGAAAAACAAACTCACCTAATTACAATTCATTTGATATCCTCTTAAAAATGAAAATTT
Organism: Pinus taeda; assembly: GCA_000404065.3. Classification (NCBI taxonomy): domain Eukaryota; kingdom Viridiplantae; phylum Streptophyta; class Pinopsida; order Pinales; family Pinaceae; genus Pinus; species Pinus taeda. The sequence continues at coordinate 100,471 of APFE031178449.1, read as the reverse complement.
CTTTGTCTATATCAATTTTTACTTAGTTTAAAAATAAAGTATGGGCCTTTTGCAGATCAACTTTTAAATGTACTCATTTGTCATAGGTAGAGCCTCTACTTATAGTAGGCATCTGTAGCCTTGACATGGTTACCTTTTAACCAACAATGATTCAGTGTCCCATCCAGATAAGAGTGTAGTTTTTAGAGATAGATTGAAAATCATATACTTATTCTCCTTTTTTCTTTTTTAAACAGTTTATTTATTTTTACAAATTTTTTCTTTTTATTAATTAAAATTCATTGTCTTGGTTAGGTGGCCAAATAGTGACAACACCATTCACTGGTTGTAATTCAATTGAACTAGATGATGGCTCATAATGAGACCCCTTGTCTTTTGATTAAAATAATCTCAAGCCATTACCCTATTTTGGTATGCAGTATTGGTAATGTCATTATATTATTTCCTTATGAACATGGTAATTAGGCAATTGATGGGACCTCTTATCTTTTAAGTTTCAGTATATTTTAGCATTACACTCTAAAAAGAGAAAAGTTTACTCGATGGGGAGAACCATTGACTCCCTAAGAGTTCTGGATGACAATTATAGAGTTAAAGATGATTATTTGGAAAGAGTCTTTACTTTGTTTAAGTTACTTTTCTTGACTAATAGTAGAACAAAAGTCTTTTATAAAGTTGGAGGTTTCTCAAAGAATAAATAATTTTGGTGGAAACAAGAAAATTTCAGAGAGATAGAACCTAGTTAATTTTCAAATGTTATAATTATTTCCTTAACAATATCCACTTATAAAAGTGAAAATTCAAAATATTTCAAAAGATTCTATTGTAAGGCCAATAGTTATACTATTTAACTTTTATTTTCCTAAGAAAAGTAAAGGCGATAATGTATAAGGGATAGAAGAGGTTGTCTCCTATGAAAAATATTTTTTCAAAATTTGCCCATTCATAGACAGAGAACCTCTCTTGCCTAATAAACCTTGAAATAGAAACATTGATGGGCCAATTTGTTATGTAATATGAAATGGTCCAAGCCACATTCTTTGGAATTTGGTATGCTTAGATTTTTCCTCGTGTGCTTTATCCCACTTTAATACAAGGTCTCCAAGTTGAAATGATTTTGTGCTAACAAAATTTTCATCAAACGAAGATTTAACTAACTGTTGATGATGGGAATGTATGATTTTGGATTTCTCTCTTTCTTCTTCGAGTTTGAGGATTTGTAATTGCCTTAGTTGCAAAGAAGGAGTTTCTTCAATAAATTTAACTAGGGCTAGAGAGGGAATAACTATATTTGTAGTTAGAACAACTTCTGTCCCATAGACCAAGTTAAATGGAGAAGTGCCTATTGAGGTGTTCTATGTTATCCGATATGCCCATAGATAAAATGTTAAGGATTTATGCCAGTTTCTTTGACTCTAATAAATAGTTCATTTAATTATCCTAATGATGTAATGCAGGAGCATCTAGACTTAGCCAACAATGTGAAAGTCTATTCACATGTTTTGGCTCAACAAGTTGAATTTCACTGACCTGAGTGGTCAAAAGTCAGTTTTTATCGAGAGGGTTGGATCTCTCAAGAAATGAGTTGTATTTCATTATTGTAATAAGTAGAAATTGTCTGATTTTAGATCCAAAGATAAGTTGTTAGCATAGGTGTGTGATAGAGCTGGAAAATAGAGATTTGACTGTTAGAATGTTTGAAAATAGAGATTGTGTTGTTAGGCAGGACTGGATTGATAAAAAGAAGAAAAATGTAATGCAAAAGGATCCACAGAGATGAGAGAGGATTGAGTGAAGCAAGAGTCAAGTAATAGAGCAAGGATTTCCATATTGAGACAGGGGTCCTTTTAATTGCTATAATCGAGCCAGAGGGTCGCGACTCTGTAAGTGATATTGTATTGAATAAATGATTCAATGTGCGTGAATGTGTCATTTCCATTGAAAACTCTCATTTGCCTATGTTTATTTTCATTTGGAACAAATAAAGCACTCTTCTCTATTTTTTTATGCTTTACTTTATAAAACTCAAAGTTCAATGGAAATCACAGTCCTTAGTGTTAATAACAGTGTTTGAAGCTTGCTTGAATCCCAGCCGTTGATCTAAGTTCCAACCAATGGTGTGAAATCCCACCGACCATTGGATCATCCCATATCGCATGACAATGTTTGTTTACGAGGGAGCGGACCTCAGGCCTTGAGGAATTGCGATGTGCAATCACCGATATATCACATCGCAATAAAACATTGGTGTGCGATAGGACCTTGGGCCATAAGATAGTGCGATGCATGATTGTGATCCATTGCATCACAATATTTTAGTTGGAAAGGAAATTGGCTTGAAGCGTTGGGAAAATGTGATATGCTATGGGTAGTGGGACCATTGAAAATATCACATCGCAATATTCTATATGTGTGTGCCGAGACCTAAGCGCTTGCCCATAGCGATATCCGATTGTGATATAACCTGGACCGTTGGATCAAAGGTGAAGTGATCTACGGTGTACCACCAAGTGGCTCCGTTAAATAAGGGAAAGATATGTTGTCAGGTATATATTAAGGAAACTAGAGCAGCGTAGTGAAGGGTTGGACTAGAAAGAAGATAGAAAACGCGGGGCCTATTGTTGATATTTCTCAAAACAATTCATTCTTGCGTCATTTGTGGTATCAGAGCACAGAGAGATTAAGGTTGATTATATTAAACATGTTACCAAGGAGAGGAGCCGAAATTGGTTGAGGAAGGCCTGAAGAAAATGAAATTCTATTGGAGGAGATCCGAAGTTTGCGTATGAGGATGGAAACAATTGAGACTTCCCAGAGAAGAACGCCTGATGAAGGGGATGACAGTGCTAAAGAGAATCTTCTGAGGAAGAAGAAGAGGAGGAAAATGAAACTATTAGAGTTTTTAAGATGCTGGCGAAAGTAGGAGGAAAACCAAAGGTGCAAATTCCTATGTATGAAAGGATTCTTGATTCCAAAGAGCTAATGGATTGGATCAGGTCATTAGGCAAATATTTTTACTATGAAGAGGAAGCTGACAAGAAGAAGTTGAAATTTGCGGTTACCAGATTGAAGGGTCATGCAGCGATTTGGTGGGATGAGCTACAAACATCCAGAATGAGGAAAGGAAAGTCCAAGATCAAGCAATTTGATAAAATGGTAAGTAAGATGAAAGCCAAATTTATGCCTAAATATTATCAGTTAAATCTTTTTAAACAGATGAAAAATTTGAGGCAAAAAGGAATGTCTATAAAAATAATACACAAAAGAGTTTTATAGATTAAGTATTAGAGTAGGACATGAAGAAGATGACATGGAGAAGGTAGCCAGATATATCAATGGCTTAAGATATGACATACAAGACGAGATCAACTTGTTAAGTATAAAGACTATTGAGGATGCCTACCAAGCAAGTTCTGAAGGCAGAGGATAAGATGTCGAGAAAACAGAATCAGAGGAATATAGCAAGAAGCTCAGTAAGAGGTAGAGGAACTACCAAACCAAGGGGACAACAACATCAGCATGAAGCAGGCAGTTTAAGTAGCATACCACCATAGAGAGGGGATTTTAATAGAGGAAGGTTTGTGCCCAGAGGAAGAGGCCGAGGAAGAGATATTCAGTGTTACACTTATGGGGAATGGGGACATGTGTCGTGAGACTATCCTCATAATAAACCAGCAAGTCAGAGGAATGCGAATGTGGCTGAGGCAAAGCCAGAAACACCTCGACTTATGGAGAAGGAAGAACCCCCTGAAGTAGGAGAATCCCTGATGTTGAGAAGGACATTTCTTAAGATAGAGAAAGAGATTGAAGAACTGGCGTAGAGGAATAATTTATTTAGAACTACCTGTAAATCAAAACGTAAGTGTTGTAAGGTAATAATTGGTAGTGGAAGCACTGATAACCTTGTTTCTACGGAGATGGTGGACAAGATTAGATTAGCAAGGAGAATGCACCCTATCCTTACAAAGTGTTGTGGTTGCAGAAAGAACATCCGATTATTGTGAAAGAACAATGCAAGGTTGAAATACAGATTGGTACATATAAGGATGTAATATTATGTGATGTAATGCCAATGGATGTATGCCATGTATTGCTGGGAAGACCATGGTAGTTTAATCAGAAAGCTATTCATGATGGGAGAAAAAAACACTTATACTCTGGAGAAAGATGGAAATAAACATACATTGCTACTATTGAAGGATGACGTTGACAAAGGAGCACCTGGAAGTAGTGTTATGATGCGCAGAAAGGAACTGTTACAAGAGGTTGGAAAAGGTGAAGAAATGCATTTTGCTGTCATAGGGAGACCGAAGGAAATTTTAACTTCCACAAACTTAGATGATTTACCTAAAGAAATTAAAACTCTGTTAAATGATTTCGCTGATATTATTGTGGATGAGTTTCCAAATGCATTTCCATCGATCAGGAGTATTAGTCATCATATTGATCTAATACCAGGAGTGAGTTTGCCAAATAAAGTAATGTACATATTAACTCCTCTAGAGAATGCAGAAGTTGGAAGACAAGTGCAAGAACTGATGGATAAGGGACTAACTAGAGAAAGTATTAGTCCATGTGTTGTACCAAAAATACTCAGTCCAAAGAAAGGAGGTGAGAGGCATATGTGCACAAATTCCAGAGCCATAAACAAGATCACAATTAGGTATAGATTTCCTTTTCCACGCATGGATTATTTGATGGATTGTTTGAATGGATCAAAGTATTATTCTAAAATAGATATGAAGAGTGGATATCATCAAATAATAATTCGAGAAGGAGATGAGTGGAAGACTGAATTTAAAACAAGAAGTGGGTTGTATGAGTGGTTAGTGATGCATTTTGGACTCACTAATGCACCTAGCACGTTCATGAGATTGATGAATGAAGTCTTGAAGGAATATGCAGGCAAGTTTGTGATTGTTTATCTTGGTGATATTCTAGTTTTTAGTAAAAGTAAGGAAGAACATCTAGAGCATCTTAAATTGGTTTTAATAACTCTACAGAAAGAGAAACTATTGATAAATCTGAAGAAATGTAGTTTCATGAAAGAAGAATTAATTTACTTGGGATTCGTAGTTTCTAAAGAAGGATTCAAAATGGATCTAGAGAAAATCCAAGCAATTTGGAACTGGCCTATTCCCATAAATATATTTGAGGTAAGAAGCTTTCATGGTGTTGCAAGTTTTTACAGAAAGTTTATTATAGGTTTTAGTCAGATTTGTGCACCAATTCTTGAAACAATTAAGGATACTAATCAACCATTCAAGTGGACAGAAGCAGCAAATAGGAATTTTAAATTGCTGAAGAGGAAAATCACAGAGGAACCAATTTTAGCTTTGCCTGATTTTGAAAATGTATTTCAAGTTGAAATAGATGCTAGCGGAGTTGTAGTTGGTGCAGTTCTGAGTTAGAAAAAAAACCGATAGTATACTTCAGTGAGAAATTGAAAGAAGAAAAGAAGAATTATTCATCTTATGACAAAAATTTTTACACTATTGTACAAGCCTTGAAAAAATGGAGACATTATTTGCTGCCAAAGGAATTCATATTGTATTCGGACAATCATGCATTACAGTTCACAAATAACCAACCGAAATTGAACCAGAAACATGCCAAGTGGTTAGATTTTTTGCAGAGCTTTACTTTTGTGATAAAGCACACAAGTGGTAGATTAAAATCGTTGATGCGTTGAGCAGAGTAAGTTTTATTGTGCAAGAATTCAAAGTTGGTGTTGTAGGATTTGAAGAAATGATTGAAATGTATAAAGGTGATGCAGATATCAAACATATCTATACAACAATTCAAAATCCAATAGTGCATAACATAAGTCAATGGTTAGATTATCTCATCAAAGGAGGCTTTTTGTTTAAAGGCAACAAGTCGTGTATTCCCAAAAGTTCTATGAGGGAAAACATAATAAAGGAGAAACATAGTGGAGGATTATCTAGTCACATTAGACAAGATGAAACCTTTGCTTAGGTGAATGCTTTTTATTATTGGCCAAAAATGCAAACTAATGTTAAGATATTTGTTGAGAAGTGTAGGATATGTTAGTTTGCTAAGGGGAGAAGTCAGAACAAAGGATTGCATCAGCCATTGCCAATACTAGACTGACTGTGGGATGCAGTTAGCATGGATTTTGTTTTGGGATTACCAAAAACTCAAAGAGTGAATGATTCCATTTATGTTGTGGTAGATAGATTTTCCAAGATGGCACATTTCATTACTCGTAAGAAGACTAGTGATGCAACACATATAACTAATCTATTTTTTTCAGAAATTGTAAGATTAGATGGATTGCCTATAAGTATTGTGTCCGATAGAGATACAAAGTTTGTAGGACATTTTTGGGGAACTCTTTGGAAGAAACTAGGAGCTAACCTCAGTTTCAGTTCAACATACCACCCTCAAAAAGATGGAAAGACCGAAGTAGTAAACATGAGCTTGGGAAACATATTAAGAAGTTTAGTGTATCAAAATCCTAAGCAGTGGGATTTAGCATTAGCTCAGGCTGAATTTGCTTATAATGACACTCCAAACCCAAGTACTGGAATGAATCCATTTTATATTGTTTTTGGAATGAATCCAAGAGGTGTGTATGAGCTTAGAAATTTGGGTAAACAGGAGACAAGAAGAGCAAAAGCTGAATAGTTTGCAAAATAGATGCAAAGACTACAAGAAGATGTCAAAGGTAGATTGCAAGAAAGTAGTGGTAAATACAAACAGAGAGTGGATATGAAAAGAAGAGAAACGAATTCCAAGTGGGAGATTTAGTGATGGTATATTTAAGAAAAGAAAGGTTTCCTGCTAAGACTTACAATAAACTAAAGATGAAAAAGATAGGACCACGTAAAACTGTAAGAAAGTTTTCAGCTAATGCATATGAAATTGAATTACCAGAAGGGATTGGAATATCACCTATTTTCAATATTGTAGATTTGTATCCATACAAAGGGATAGAGACAAAGCTATAGGAGGAAACTATAGAAGATGAAGTTCAAACTTTGAACTGGGAAGAACAAATACCAAAGGCCGTTAAGGAAGAAGTTGAAGCTGTTTTGGAGAAAAGAGTATCCAAAAGAACCAAAGGACAAACTTATTTTCAATATCTAGTCAAATGGAAAGGACAAGCAGTGGAGGATGCTAGCTGGTTGACTACAGCAGAGTTGCAAAAGTATGGAGTAAGCCCTGAAAGTTTGAAGGATGATTCTTTTCTTCCCCGAGAGTCTGATGCAGGAGCATCTGGACTTAGCTAGTAATGTGAAAGTCTATTCACATGTTGTGGCTAAACAAGTTGAATTTCAATGACCTGAGTGGTCAAAAGTTAGTTTTTACTGAGAGGGTTGGATCTCTCTAGAAATGAGTTGTATTTCATTATTGTAATAAGTAGAAATTGTGTTATTTTAGATCCAAAGATAAGTTGTTAGCAGAGGTGTATGATAGAGCTGGAAAATAGAGATTTGACTGTTAGAATGTTTGAAAGTAGAGATTGAGTTGTTAGGCAGGATTGGATTGATAAAAAGAAGAAAAATGTAATGCAAAAGGATTGACAGAGATGAGAGAGGATTGAGTGAAGCAAGAGTCAAGTAATAGAGTGAGGATTTCCATATTGAGATAGGGGTATTTTTAATTGCTGTAATCAAGCCAGAGGGTCGAGACTCTATAAGTGTTATTGTATTGAATAAATAATTCAATGTGCGTGAATGTGTTGTTTCCATTAAAAACTCTCATTTTCCTCTATTTATTTGCATTTGGAACAAATAAAGCACTCTTCTCTATTTTTTTATGCTTTACATTATAAAAATCGGAGTTCAACAGAAATTATAGTCCTTAGTGTTAATAATGGTGGTTGAAGCCTACTTAAATCAAAACCATTGATCTAAGTTCCAATTAATGGTGTGAAATCCTGCCGACCGTTGGATCATCCCATATCGCATCGCAATGTTTGTTTACAAGGGAGCGGACCTCAGGCCTTGAGGAATTGCGATGTGTGATCACCAATATATCACATCACAATAAAGCATTGGTGTGTGATAGGACCTCGAGCCATAAGATAGTGCGATGCATGATTGCGATCCATTGCATCACAATATTTCAGTTGGAAAGGAAATGGGCTTGAAGCATTGGGAAACTGCGATATGCAATGGGCAGTGGGACCATTTAAAATATTGCATCATAACATTCTATATGTGTGTGGCGAGACCTAAGCGCTTGCCCATAGAGATATCCGATTGCGATATAACATGGACCGTTGGATCGAAGGTGAGGTGATATACAGTGTACCATTGAGTGGCTCTGTTAAATAAAGGAAAGATATGTTGTCAGGCATATATTAAGGAAAATAGAGTAGTGCAACAAAGGGTGGGACTAGAAAGAGGATAGAAAACATGGTGTCGATTGTTTATATTTCTCAAAACAATTTATTCCTGCATCATGATGTTTTTATTGGTTCATTTTGCTAAACCTTTTCCTTGAGGATAATAGTTAGCAAAATACCTAAGTTTGAAACCTCTTTTGAGAGAGAATTTTGTCATAGTGTTTCCTGTGAAGTAAGATGCATTGTCAAACATCAGGGTAGTCGGTAGGCCAAATCTGGTAATTATAAATTGATCAATAAATTCAATAATGTTCTCAGAATTGGTTACCTTTAGTGGAATTTCTTCCACTCATCTAGTAAAGTAATCAGTCGCTGTAAGGATGTGGCTATGTTGGTTTGAAGAGTGAGGAACGATCTCACCTATTATGTGCAGTCCCCATTGCTTGAATGGTTGTCCAATGTTGATTGGCTGTAATGGCAATGCAAGTTTCCTTTGTCATCCAACAACATTTTGACAGGTTTTACACTGCCTTACATATTCATGCGCGTCCTTGAACAAGGATAACCAGTATTAGCTAGCATGCATGATTTTATGTGTCGTTGTGTCTCCTCTAATATTTCCACCAGCTAGTCCATCATAGAGTTCCTGCAAAACATTTTCTGCCTCAGATTTTTCAAGGCACCTTAGCAAAACAGAATCATATTTTTTTCTAAACAAAACATCATTGACGATTTTGTATTACTTTTATTTTAATCTCAAAGCCCTTTTTTCTTTTGTAACTAGGATGCATAGGGGCATATCCATTTTTTAAATAAAAGATGAGATCAACATATAGAGATTTAGTACCATTGAGGCTTACCTCCGATATTTGTATATCATCACTTCAACCTTCTTTTGTTGGTAAGTTGGATGCTCCAGCAAACATTATAGAAAAACCTTGACCCTTAACAATTTTAGCTGGTCTAATTTCGACATCTTATTCTTGTAGTGCAGTTACCCAGTTGGCATTTTTTTCTCCTACTTCCCTTTGCACTAGTAATTATCTTACTGCTTAGAATGGAACTATGACTTTGGTGCGAGTTTTAAGGAGAAATGGTATGAAATTCTTTATTGACTTAAAAACAACAAAGGCCTATTTTTCCATAGCAAAGTAATTTAATTTGACACTTCGTAGATTTGCACCAAAAAACAAGATTGGCGCTTCTATCTATTGATCATTGAGCTATGTCAAAATGGAAGCATATGATGTTTCTAATGCAAATGTGTGTAAAACAAAATGATTGGAAAAATTGGGAGTTTTCAGGGAGGGAGTGTTGATAATAGCTTGTTTTAGTAGATCAAATGCTTCTCTTTCATTATGACCCCACTTGAAAACTGATTTTTTCTTAATCATAGATTGTAACGGTAAAACTATTTGTGAAAAGTTAGGGACAAATTTTTTTACAAAATTTATTTGACCAAAGAAAGACTACATTAATTTCTTATTATGGGGTAAGGGTATTTTCTCAATTTTCTTAATCCTTTTTGGATTGATATAAATACCCTTTTTTGATACGACAAATCCTAAAAGCTTACCTTCACTTAAGGCAAAATAAGACTTCTTTGGATTGAGCGGGATCCCATATTTCTTACATCGTTCAAAGATCTGCTTAAGGTCATTTAAGTTGTTTCTTCTATTCCTGGAGTAGACAGTGATATCATCCAGGTAAATAAAACCTGATTTGTTAATGAGACCTTTAAAGGCTATATCCAGGGCTCTTTGAAATGTGGCACCTGCATTAATCAAACCAAAAGGCATTTTTTGATAATCATACATTCCCCATTTAGTTTTGAACATGGTTTTCAATATATCATCTGGATGAACCAATATTTGGTTATATCCTAAAATCCATCAAGAAATGACATGAGCTCAGAATTGGCTATTGATTGCAACACTTGTTCCATGGTTGGCAGTGGAAAGTTGTCTTTTTGAAATGATTTATTTAAATTTCTAAAATATATACATATACAAATGTCACCATTATTTTTCCTAACAGGAACTAGATTGGACACCCATTTTGAATGCCTAACATGAAATATGATTCCGGACTTAAGGAGTTTATTCAGTTTCAATTTGATTTGACTTTCGAGGTTCGGGTGAATTTTCCTTAGTTTCTGCTGCACTATTTTATCATTAGAGATCATAGGAATGGTGTGATGTATGACAGAGGTTTCATAAATTTTGAGATCAGAATAATCTCAGGCAAATATGCCTTTGTATTTCTTTAACAATCGAATAAATGATGATCTTTCATGAGAGGATAGACTGAGACCTAGATTAATATTCCGAGGCTTGGCATCAGTTCCAAGGTTCACTAATTCAAATCTCAGGGTTGAGTTTTGGATTTTGGCATTAGTTACCTTCTTAAATCTATCTTTGAGATCATAAATATCTTCTAATTTGACTATAGATTTGGGATTGGATTTTCATCAGTTTTCTACTTTAACTAAAGGTCATGCTCATTTTCATCTATGGTTTTGTCATTGTATAATTCCTCCAATGTTAGAAAATTTACAATATCATAATCATCGTTGAAGACTCGCCAATTAGTGACATTGCTAGGAATGGGTGGTCTAAAAACTAATTCAATGGAAAACCTATCAGGACTATAATCCTTAGATGGTATGAGTTTTGATTCAACATTAGCTAATATATCGGCACTGCAATTTTGTAGCCTAGGTAATGATTAAGATGTCCAGAAAGGAAGTGGATAGTATCTCTTACCTATTTAATGATAATTTATGAGTCTCCAAAAACCTGCACATATTTGATGTTGAGGCCAATTTCTTTGTATAATCCTTGAACCAATGCTTCGTACTCTACGGTATTATTTGTACATTCAAATTCTAATATGCAAGCTAACATGGTATTTTCTCCTTCTGGGATGATTAACATGAAACCAACTCCTACACCATCATTATATTTGGAACCATCAAAGTATAAAGACCAAAATAAAGTGTTCACTACGATTTATTTACAAAATTTGTACATTTGGAAGCATCTATCTGTGAGAAATTTTCAATCTATGAGGTGACATCATTATCCAAAAAGGGATTCTTTTGTGCATTAAATTTCCCTAAAAATGACTCAGCCGAATAATTCCCAATAATGTTATTATTGAATGCTACTGGCCCATTATCACCTGTAGAATTAGTGACTGTATGTTTTAGTTGTTTCTCTTGGTCAACTTGAATTTGATTTGGCTTTCCATGGCAACCACATGTGAGACCAATCTGTAGAAAAATATCCATGGAGTTTCTCGGACCAGTCTCCACTTAGAATTAGACCATAGAATTTTGGAATATCATTGACCAATATATCAATTATTTGACAGACTTTAAGATTTGAGGAAAGTCGAATGGTAATTAAATTTATTTCCCCTAAGACCTCTACCTTGGTTCTGTCAAGTTGTACTATATGAACAACAAACTTTTGAGGAGTGATGTTTAACTTAGCACAAACTATTGTCGGCATTATATTAGAAGAGGATCCTGAGTTAATCAAACAATTGTGAAGGTTCCTATTGAAAATTTTATAGGTTAAGAGGAAAGGAGGCGTGTGTGAATTAGATCTATCACCAATTAGGATGACATCTGTAGGGTCGATTTTGTTTGAAGAAGTGGGGGGTTTACCCATGCCTTTAGCATCCCGAGATATAACAACAACATGTAGGGGCGAAGTAGGAACTGCATTTAGTTCTCTAAGTAGTATTTTCCATTGTTGCTTTAGTTTTCTAAGTTCAAGTAGCAAAATATTGGCACCAGCTTTCTTCATGTCTTCCACAATATTATACTCCATGGTATCAGTAACTACCAGGGTCTTTAATGTAGATGGAAGATTTGATGAATATGGATTTGGTTGTGAAGCCTTAGGAGAATATATTTTGCTGATTTCTTTTTCCTTAGCAGCAGGAGTTGGAGTTTTCTGATTTTCATTTGACTGAGTCGCATCAACAGGTCCTTTGCTTCTGGTACTAACAGGCAAAGATTTTTTTCTTCTTCGTTTGGAATGATAAAGTCCCACATCCCATTTATTTCGACTACTTATTCTTCTTCAGTTTCTTCATCGGTCATTGTGTTTTTTTCTTCTTCTTCTTCTAAGTCGGACTTAGTGTTAGATATGGTATTTGGTGGTTGAGGGCTAGAAGAATGATTTGTCCTAAAAGATATGAAATTTTTTTTGGGAGAAGAGGATTCAACAACTTGTTTCTTCATTTCAACCATTTTGTTAGACATGGTTTCTAGTACTTTCTGAAGGCCTTCAAGATCAAAAGGATATTTTGGGGCTTTATTTTTAGAGTCATCTTTGAAAGTAACTTTCTTAGATATTCTATCTTACTGCGAGGTCTTCTTTTCAAGAGAAATTATGTGTTTCTCTACAAAAAAGGCTTCCTTCATGTTCTCGGATAATGTCGACAAATTCGCTCTATCTACAAAAATGGCTATTTTGGAAGGAAGAGAAGATATGTACCACTCAATTTGAACATCAACACCAGGTGCTGACGTAGTTGGAATTTTATTGAGTAGTTTGTTGAATCTGGAGATGAAATCTTTGACCTTTTCTTCCGTCTTAGCCTTTAGATTGGACAATTCATTGATGAGTGATGCAGTGGTTCTATCATCTCCAAACTTAGCTAGGAATTGTTCTTCGAACATATCCCAACTAGTTATGGAGCGCGAGGGTAATGAAAAGTACCAGGATCCTACCGATCCTGTAAGATTATATGGGAATAATTTGACTACACAATCTTCTTCATCAACTTCATTTAAATTAATGGCCAACATATAGTTATGGAGATGTTCCTCAGCTGGTAGCCCATCATCAGGATTAAATTTGGGCAACCATCTTTTAGGATGCTTAGGAAGAGGGTGAAGAGGAGCTGCCATTGCTACAACACCAGGATTATTCCATGGTTGTACTCGTGGTGGTGGTTGTTGTCCTACCATTGGAATTTGAGTGGATGATATGATAGGAGTGTGAGTGGATGAGGATATGGGTGGAGTTTGAGTTGGAGAAGAGGCAGATTGGGTGCTTGGAATAAAAGAACTAGCACTAATGGTTGGAATCAAAGTTGTTGGAATGAGTGGAGGGAATGAAGGGGTTTGAGGTGGAGAATGGGATAAAAACTCGCTAGTGGATGTCTGTGATTCAGATTTCTTGGTCTTCTTTCAGAAAGAAGAAATGGGAAATTCAAAAGGAGGAATCCCAGTCTTCTCACTTTGAGAACGAATCAAGATTCGTCTTGGTTGTAGAACAGAGGAGACACTTCCTTCAGATGATTGATATTTTGCAGGATTTTCAGCTGAAATAGAGATTTTTTCTAACTTCTCTATCAAAGTCTGAAATTCTGGGGATTCAGGGTTGTAGCATGAAGAAGGTATTCTCTAAGTTTCACTAGGAGATTTTGGAGAGGTTTTCTCAACTTATGATCTTAGGATTGTAGTTCTAGATGGGGATCTAGAAGCTGGAGGAGATCTAGAGGGGGAATAATTCTTAGGATGGGTTTTTGATGTATGATTAGTTCTCTTATCCATTCACAGTCATGGCCCTCCTTCTAGCACCAAAATTTTGAATACCCGAGATTCCGTTGTAACAACATGGGGGATAACCACCTGGTCCAGACCTTGTAAGCAACTCCTTTTCCATTTGATAGGGTAGCTTCGACTGGGGATAATGGGATGAGCTCCCCCATAAGAATTGATATGATGATTATTGTGGTTTGAAATAAGGTATAATGGGAAATGACTTAACTAAAATGACCTAATTAGACAACAAACACATGCAGTTATCTATTCTAACATTTATCTTAATATATACATGGGAAATAACTTAAATCATGCGATCTAAAAATATATCTTAGAGAAATAGGTAATAAAGGTCATTCCATTGCTATAAGAGATGAAAAAGTCAATGATAATTATTTTGACTAAATAGTTAGGAAAAATAATTTGTGAAAAACTATATCGCATATATCAATTTCTCATGTACTTAATAAGGAATTTCAGCTAATTTTTTTTACAAAAGGGCAATAATGTCAATATATAGCTCATATTTCATACATAATACAATATAAGAAAGATTACTGTTAATTCTTAAAAAAAAACCTCAACCATAAAGATAGAAGTACCAGATATGAGAGGTTATACTCATGAAATCAGGCAATATTGATCTGCTTTCTTTCAACTAAATATACTCTAAGAGTAAAAAAGTGAAAATTCAGTAGAGTATGCTTCAATCTATAAGAAAATCAAGATCTTGTTCCAATTATCTCTTCAAGGCAGTCACAAAAGCACAAAAATGAAAGCCTTTGCAAAGTGTTTTTAATAAAATTCTGGACCCCTCTCTAAATGCATGAGAGAGGTTTAAATAATAGAACACATGTATCAAAAATAGATTGTTGAGGAGATTTCAAACAACCTTCCTCAAAATAAGTAAAATAAAAACTAAAATAGAAAATAAAATGATGACGAGCTTCTTCAAATTGAATGGTTCTAATTAGTCATTTGGTCCTTGAGTCCGCAGATATCTATAATTGGCTTCACTAGGGGTGGTTAGCCAATTCTAGATCTTAATTGTCCCATAAATACGACATCAGAGAGTGGTGATACCATCTTTTGAGTGGAATTTGTTAGACAATGCAAAGTCATCCATTGACTATGTGGTTTCACCAGAAACTGTGAGTAAGTTTCCCAGACAATCTTAGATAGTTGTTTGATTGCCTTAACTTGCGTTTTGGTAGTCTCTTTCCACTGTTTCTCTAACTGTTAGATTTCTGGGAGAACTTCTGTCCTGCATTCTTTAATGAGATTGGAACTATGAAGGTTTTCAATCATAGCCTCAATTATATTGTCCGGTGTACTAGCTACTCTTACTGCTGCCCTTTCTGCTTGCTTCAACTGTATGTCCCAATATGTGAATAAAATATCCTTGTGGGACTCTATCTTTGGCAGATATACTTTTCTACCTTCTGCAGATTCCTACCAAGAAATAAACTCTAAAATCCTCTTATTTACCTCTTCATATTCTAATCTCTGATCAACCACTTGATTGGGTAATGCATCACTTGTTTCATAATATGGATTGATCAATGAGATTTTTTGGTAGAATACTTATTGTTGTTGTGACAACAGAGAATTTAGTTCAAGTGCTTCTCTAATTAATTCCTCTATTTGAGCGCTATCTTTGAGTTTATCTATTACAGTCTATATTTGATGAATCTGCGAGTTCTTCTCTACGATGTCTTCTTGATGCTGTAATCTCATTTGCTTAAAATATTTTTTAAGTTGTGCCATCTGCATCTCTTCTTGTCTATTGGTGCTATGTCTTTCTATCACAAGTTGTTGTTACAACAATTGAACTCTTTCTTCTTTTTCTTTAAGCAAAAGTGAACATCTAATGCCTCATCAATTGTTGTAGTTGCATATGTGCCTACAAATTGTGATAGCTTTGTAAGATTTTCTGATGGATCGATGGGGGTGTCTTTCCATACTACCTTCATTGATTCATTTTCAAGAGTTGTTGTTGTTGATGCATCCAATTTCCTTTTCTTCCTTTGCCTCTTCACTACAGTGTTATGTGTTAGGCTGCAGAATATATCTGGTGGGGGTATTTCCTCAATCTTTAAAACAATCTTTGAAGTTGGGTAGGCCAGGAAGATTTCAATATCTTGAGTAGTTGTAACTCCTTGTATTGTTTTTTCTGGGTGTATAACCTACTAAGTCTGTTTAGGAGTCTAAAATATAGATGTTCCTTCAAGAATTGTCTTTGTTTGTTTCCCTTGGAGCTTTTTATTAAATTTCTCCCATTCTTGAACGAGATCAATGACTTTGATATTTTCTATTTGAACTTGTGTGGAATCAGTCTCCATGTGTTCCTTAGCCGAGGCCTTTTTGGTTGTTTCTTCAGCACTTTCTTCTGTGTCCTTCACAAGATCTTTCTCAGGGCTTTCTTCCTTATCCTGAGATTAGTGTTCAGAATGTTCTAAAACTTGAGCCGAATTATCTTGAGATTCCTCATCACAATTATGCTCGGAATTGTGCTCCAGGTTTACACTGGAAGTGGGTTCTCTTATTTATTCAATCTGTAATGGGTCTAAAGAGACCTTTGTTAGTATTTTATTCCTGTATATGTGGAAGCAATTGAGGTCTGTTGGGCTCAGTTTTATTGATGCTAAATGTACTACCAGTGAAAATGTCTCAGATGCCTCAAAGAGATCATCAAACTCATTGTCCTCATGAATAAATCATCTAATTTTGACCATAGTAGTGAAGTTTCAGGCGACCTTGTTAGGGTCATACTTTTTTCTTGGCACAATAGACATATTTAGGAATGTGATGTTCTGTATCTCTTTTTCCGCGTGCCCAAAATAATGTAATGAGAAAGCACCACATTACATCGGGAATGTTGGCCAGATGGATTTCTTAATTTATTTGAGGGTTTTGGTAATACCATTCCCCACTATTTGATAGGAAATCTCTCTTGCCAATAATTTATTAGGAACATAAAATGGAAGAATATGCATAACTGTAATACTCCCAAAAACTCTGACATAAGTAAATAATTCATTTCCAAACCATCTTCCCACTGATAAGATGTCTGTTTTAGCTTCCTTTGATAGCCTGGGGGCTTTCTTATAAAAATGGTTTGGTAAATTGACAACATAGAGCCATGATAAATTTTGTAAATGTGGGAGCTAAACTGTGATTCTCACAAAATCTTATGATAAACATGGATGGGAGTAGGGTCCTGTAGAGTCCGTTTCCAGCCCATATTTGGAAAATGTGAACAAAAACATATAACATCCATCACATACACACTCATATAAAAAGGAAGGATAACCTGGGAGGAGATATTTATATTGTGTCTATATTCTCTAATGGAAATAACCAAATTTCCTGAAACAATCTTGCTCCATTTCATAATTATAGCATTGACAACCGTATCAATCAATGGAACCCATTCAATAGAAAACTTGGTAATGTCAGCATTTCCAAATAGCCTACACATCATTGCAGCTGCAAAATTATGTGGGGCTAACAGAGGTGAAATTGAGTACATACTATTTTTCTCTCGCTTGAACTTGCTGGAGCCAGACCTCCAATTATGCATGATGTTCATCATGTCTTCATTTTCTTTTGCAAAATTCTCAATAAAGGCTTCATCATAGAGCTTTAGTGGTTCTTGTAGATGGCACATTCGATGTAAATTGTCTGGAGTAAATGACCCCATGGCTTCATGCCTGGAATTCCTAAATGTTCTATCTAAAATATCAACATTGTCAATAATCCATCTTACCAAATCAATGTATGGAAATATTGTAGGCCTTGTAGTTATTCTATGCAAGAAAAAACATACTACTTCAAAATAATAAACCTCGGATTAGACATTTTCATCTATTGTTGCTTTAGTTTCCAAGACCCTTGGGTTCTCTTCCTTCAGTAAATTATACATTGCCTCCCATGATGTAGTCCCACCATCCTTGTTTCATTTAATATCAGAGAAAAGTGGAAGCATGCAGTAGCCTCTACAATCTTCTTTCCTTTCTTAACAATTTTTCCGAGCGTTGTTTTCTTCGGAAATTTCTTGAAATTTGGGCAATGGAGAAAATAGAATGAAATGCAGAGCGGTAATGAAAGAGGAAACACAATAAAAAATAACTTCTAAAAGAACGTAAGAATGCAAATTTTATTTCAAATATGGGTAAAAAAAGATATAAATCTTCTCAAGCTGTTAAAAGAGTAAATGCAGTTAAACCTTATGAACTACTCATTAAGGCCTACGTGTGATTTCCTTTATGACTCATCAAAACATCACATCACAAGTTTCTAAATGATATTTCAAATTGGTGTGATGAATACGGAGCCAGGAGGAGAGTGGAACTGGTAAGAACTAGGGTTTCAAGGTTATTCGGGAGTTGAACGCCATGGAGGGGCACAAAGGGGGAGCTCCACTCCCTCTTACAGACAAGCAGTAGCCAGTAGAGGTAAGAAACCATTGGAGACAACTAAAAGTCTTTCAGGAGAAGGGAAAAGGAACATTGATGAAGCACAGGACCTAACCAATTCAAGGGAGGACAATAGTTTAAAAGGAAATGAGGAAGAGGACAAATAACAGGAAGTAGAAATCAAAACGCAAAATGGTCCATGTAACCCTAAGGCTGAGGTCACACCCAGAGTAGTTTTAAATGATCCTGCACTGTAGGCACACAGGGATCACATGCAGACCTATGCTATTATTTGTAAATTCATGGGATTATGGCCCACTGAGAAGGTGATGTAGGTGTGGATTAAATACCACTGGAAACCTAAAGGAGGTATAGACCTACATCTTGGATCAAAAGGTTTCTTCATGGTAGTCTTCACAAATATAGAGGACAAAGACAAGGTGTTTGAAGGATGGCCCTACTTCTATGCAGCTGTAGTCCTTTATATGTGGCCTTGGATGATGAATTTCGTACCGAAATACGAGACTTTCACTTCGGTCCCGATCTGGGTAAGACTCTACTCCCTACCTCTAGATTACTGACAATTTGAATCTTTATCTGCAATAGGAAATAAACTAGGGTGTTTTATCAAAGCTTTTGAGGCTACTGGAAGGGGAAAATACACTTCCTTCGCTTGAATATGTGTGGAGATGGATCTCTCTGGAGCTCTACCGGACGAGGTCATCCTGGAATTTTTTGATGAAGAATGGGTACAAACTATGGATTATGAACATATTCATTTCAGATGTTGAAGGTGCCATGAACATGGACACTTATTTAGAGATTTCCCTCTTCATAAAATAGAGACCAAAAGTAAAGCTACCACAGTGAAAGATACTGCAAGATTTCACAAAATGGGGTATAAAGGAAAGGGGGGTCAAAGGGGGCCCAAGAAAAATCAAATAGAGAGGCAACAAGCTAGTCAGAATAGGTTCCAAGTATTAGAAGAAGAGGAAGAGGCAACAAAGGCAGATCAGGAAATGGAGGAAAACCAAAGAGAGAAAGATAAGGAGGAAAATAGTGTGAAAACACAAGATACTTATAAATAGACAGGGACTATGCTAAACAACGAGGAACTAGAAAGGGACCAAGAAATGACCCCGAGTGAGATGGAAATGGAGTATCATGAATTGTAGGATATTCTTGACAGAGAACACCTAGATCTAGAAGGCTTCTTAAAACAGGGGACCACAGGAGGGGTTGACTCATTACCTCAAGAAGAGTTTAACAAAGTGCAACAGTTGTTCCTATGGAGAACCCAGATTAATGAGCTAGAAGGAAAAAGACACACAAAAAGGCAAGGCAATGAAGGTGTGAATTTTATGAAAACCACACGAGGACTAGCTCCTAGGAATCCAGGAAGGAAAAGGGGCAGGAAAAAACTAAATGAGTTATTGATGGAATGTGGAAAACTAATGATAGATTCAGGTAAGATGAAAGATCTAACCAGCTAGTCCTTTACAAATATTTCATAATGAAGCTAACATCTTGGAATATCATAGGTCTAGGTAGTAAAAGGAAATAAAGGTTACTCAACAATAGAATGAAACAAGAAGCTCCAGACATGATATTTATCCAGGAAACTAAATGTTCCATTCAAAAAATAAAGGAGATACATAGTAGATGGCTCAATAAATATGAGTTTCTAGAAGTCAAAGCAGACAAAACAATAGGAGGTATCCTTACTCTTTGAAACCCCCAAAAGATTGGCGTAATAGATGCTGAGGCATCTAGGAATTATTTATCAATGGTTATTCAGCATGTTTGAGACAGGGAGATGTATTTAATTACAAATGTTTATGGGCCTCAAAGACTTGATGGTAAACTCAAGCATTTAAATTCTCTTGGGGAACTAAGAGATAGACATGCATAAATACCATGGATAATGGGAGGGGACTTTAAAATGATCAAACCCCTTATAGAGAAAAAAGGTGGGACTAGAACTTTAGGAAAAGACTATATAGAATTTCATAATTTTCTCGACAACATGAAGCTAGTGAACACAGATACTAGTAATGTCCTCTTTACATGGAACAATAAGAGAGGAGGAGAGTCTCAAGTAGCCTCAAAGCTAGACAGATTCCTTATCTCAGAGGACCTCATGCTCATAGGCATGCATATGATAATAAGAATTCTCCCTTCAGTGGCTCGAACCATTGGCCTATCCAACTTGAGGCTTAGAGCATTGGCACCCCCAAGAACAAACCTTTTAGATTTGAGAATATCTGGCTCACCCACCCATATTTTATCAACAACATTGCTAAATGGTGAATTGAGGCTCTACGGATTCAGGGTACGAGAATGTTTCTACTACACAAACGACTGAAACATATCAAGCTCAGACTCAAAGATTGGAACAAGAATGAGTTTGGCAATATTTTTGAAGTGAAAAAAATAGTAGAAGGTAAAATGTAGGAACTCAATCAAGCCCTTATCACGGATGGCTTTGATAGGGAAAGGAACAATCAAGCCACCAAGCTTCATCAGGACTAGGAGAATCTATGTAAATAAGAGGAGATATTTTGGAGACAAAAATCAAGGGTTCAATGGCTAAAAGAAGGGGAGAGAAGCACAAGGTTTTTCCACAGATCCACTATGGAGAACAGGTCGCATAATAGGATTTCAAAGATCAAGGACTCTGAAGGTAAATTACTTAATACACATAAAGACGTAGAAGCTGTGTTGGTTCATCACTTTTGAAGTATCACAGAGGAGACCATCTTAGATAGAGATAATTTTATCAGGGACTTCACGAAGCACATTCCTAAGTTAGTAACAAGGGAAGATAATTACAATATCAATAGGCCGGTGAATGAAGATGAGGTTAGTGAGGTTATCAAAGAAATGCAAAATGGAAAAGTGCCTAGCCCTGTTGGTTTCAATGTATATATTTTTAAATCTTGCTGGAACATTGTTAAGCAAGGTATTATGGATGTTGTGGAGGACTCCAGAATGAGTAGAACCATTTTGGAGGTGCTCAATACATCTTTCATCTCTCTGATCCCCAAACAAGACAATGCTCTAACTCTAGATAGATTCAGACCCATAGCCTTGTGCAATGTGGTGTACAAGATAATATCCAAAGTAATTTCCAATAGACTCAAACCCCTTCTCCCCACTCAAGTTTCTATGGAGCAAATAGGTTATGTGGAGGGAAGACAAATTCTAAATAACATCATCCAAGCGCATGAGGTGGTGCATTCATTGTTAAGTAATAACAAGGCAGGAATGATCATGCAACTAGACATAGCCAAGGCTTATGATAAGTTGAATTGGAACTACATCAGGAAGGTCCTTCTAGCCTTTGGATTTGACCACAACTGGGTTGGGTGGGTCATGGCCTTAGTGACTTCTTCTAGTTTTTCAATTCTGGTTAATGGTTCTCCATCTAAAAATTTTAAACCTTCAAGAGGCCTTAGGCAGGGAGATCCTCTCTCCCCCTTTCTCTTTATCCTCATGATGGAAGGACTTGGTCAATCTATCAAACATGCTAAAGAAGTGGGTACTATCCAGGGGCTCAAACTCTCTAAGACTAGACAGGCTTTGACCCATCAGCAATTTGTAGATGACACTATGCTTTAGGGCATCCCCATGGTCAAAGAGACACTAGCATATAAATAAATCCTAAGTGACTTTTCCATGGTAGCTGGTATAGAGGTAAGCCTCTCCAAATCTAAGATTTTATTCTTTGATACTAATATTGCTATTCAGCAGAATATCTGCAAAATTCTAGGCTTTCAAAGAGATGTGCTACCTTCCAAATATTTGGGAGTTCCACTAACTAACAAACATCTACACAAGAGTATCTGGGAGCCAGTGATTAACAAGATGCAGGACAAGACCTAGAAATGGACCATTAAATCTTTGAACTTGGCAGGCCGACTGGTACTTACAAAATTTACTCTTCAATCGATCCCCACCTTCATGCTTTCAACCCTTCCAACTCCAAAATGAGTCTTACATCAATTTAGAATCATTCAAAGAGACTTTCTTTGGGGTAAGGGGGAGGAGAAAAAGAAATGGGCCTTGGTAGCCTGGGATACTATTTGCATACCTGAAAACCATGGAGGTCTTGGTCTGGATGACCCGGAAGTGCTAAAAAACGTTTTAGGGGCTAAACTATGGTGGAGATGGGTAAAAGATCCAGAGGCACAGTGGGCTCGTATTTGGAAGGATAAATACGTTATTAATTGCCAAAATAGTAACCTTATAAGGATGTTTGGCATCATAAAAGGCTCCTACATATTGGAATAAAGCGTTGGAGAATAGAATCATAGTTCAAAAGAATAGTTTCTAGGAAATCAGAGAGGGAGATCTAGCTTTGTTTTGGGAGGATAAATGGCAACAAGAACCTATACTGCTAAGAGAGGACTTTGTGGAACTCAAGAATGATACTGACACCAAAGGACTACTTAGGGTAAAATATTTTTGGGATCATACTAGCAGTGAAGGAAAATGGCGGACTTGGAAGAATATGGAATTTAGGGATGACAGCCCCTTGAAAGTAAAAGCTGATGCACTTTTAGCAATGTTGGACCAAAGGAAAATATTGGTATCAGAGGATCATGACCAACTTAGATGGGGAAATAATAATGAAGGCACCTTCAATCTTAAGGAGGCAAAGTGCTTAGTCCTCGAGCTTGATTCTAAGGAACCAGATAGGTTTTGGCAAAACCTATGGAAACATCAAGGATGGATGAAAACCAAACTTTTCATGTGACTGGTACATCATAAGAAAATTCTTACTTGGGAGAACATTAGGAAGAGGGGTGTTCTGGGACCTTCTAGATACCAGCTTTGTGAGTCTCAAGAGGAAACTATGGGGCACCTACTCAACACCTGCATATTCACCTCCAACTTGTGGGATGCTTTTGCCTTCATTTTCAGAACAATAGACAGGGATAGAGGGAGCATCACCAATACCCTTAATAACTGGAGAGGAAACTTTTCAGATTATGAAATAATCAACAAAGCTTGGGCTTTAACTCCAAGCTTCATAATATGGAATGTATGGAAGGAAAGGAACAAGAGAATATTCAAACATAAAAAAAGTTCCTACCAGAGCATCATGACTCAGATCTTAAGTCAAATCAAGGAGATGGTGGGAACTTTATTGCAAACTCACCTGAATAATCCCCCTTTAGATGCTGATTTGCAGATACTTCTTCAGTTGGGTATGCAGGGGCTTATTCCACAAGGCATGAATGGGAAGGTAAAGAAATTGGCCACTGAAAAAGACTTCTGGCATCCTCCCCCTTAGGGTTTTATGAAATTCAACATAGATGGAGCCTCAAAAGGAAATTTGGGGACTACTGGTTATGGTGGGGTTTTAAGGGATGAAAATGGATGCATCCATTTTATTTTTCATTGCCATCTGGGAAGGGCCACAAATAATATGGTGGAGCTAATAGCACTTGAACAAAGTTTAGATATCCTTAAGCAGGACAATCTTTAGAACATCATCATTGAAGCTGACTATGAGCTAATCATCAATTTGGTCAAGAGAATCTGTTGTGGTTTGGCACCGGAAAAGGTCTCAAGACACTGGAGGCTACTTTAGGCCTTCCAAAGGATACAATTCCACCTTATGCACTTGAGAACAGTAAGCTTCGCTCATGTGCGAAGGACAACCAATAAATTGGTAGACATTCTGGCTAATAAAGGGGCTCTCTTCACCGAAAGCAGTGTCAAGTTCAGATGGCAAGAGATGCCATAGGGAAGTTTGAGGGATAATTGTCACAATTAGGTGGATGAGGACCGAATGCTCTATCGAAACAAAGAAGGTCATCAGCTGCAGAGACTGGGTCTAGGTGATATGGATCCTATATGAAGTGGTAATTTAGTGTTGTTTTAACAATAGGGATGCAGATCTTTGCTAGCTTTCTCAGCCTAGGAAAGCGTGATCATAGGGGTGTTATATGGAAGTTTCTTGGTAGCCAGCGATTCTCGGATGCTCGAACGGTGAATATCAAGGGTGGTGTGATGAGTTCCTTCTTCCTGGGGATCAAGCATATGAGGTGCAAAGGTAAAGTGAAGGACCAAAGTCTCGGCTTTTTCAGCCAACATGAAACCATCTGAATTACTACATATGTTGTCAATATTGGTTGAGGGGTGGTTTTTGGTATATCGCGCACCCTTAAAGACGGGAGTGGTTTTCCTGTGGTGAGAGCGATTCCACTCACCACTCTACATGTGGCCAAGGCAGGAGAGAGAATACCGCCCTCATCGGGCAGTAACTCTTTGAGTGTTTTAATCATGCGATATGATCCTCCACCATTGGATCGGGCAAGGATAATGGACGGCTATGATACGGCATGCTTGTTGGTGGGTCTAGGCAAGGTGTTACTACCCATGGTGTCAATACCAGTTGTGGGGTGGTTTACGGTTTATCACGTGCCCATAAAGCTAAGAGGGGTTTTTTTAAGTTATGAACGATTCCACTCACCGCTCTACACGTGGCCAAGGTTGGAGAGAGAATACCGCCCTCATCGGGCAGTAATTCTCTGAGCTTTTTGTCCTTGCGATATGATCCTCCACCATTGGATCGGGCGAGGATATTCAATGACTGTGATTCGACATGCATGTTGGTGGGTCTGTGTGGGCCACCCATATTTTGCTTTTATTCTCTCTGTTGTATGGGTCTCTGATTACTTCAACCTTTGGATTTAGGAGTAAACCTTAGGCTAAATAGTTCAGCCTCTGGTTGTTTGTATTATATGTATTTTCTTCCTTTTGGTTAAGTGAAATAGAAGGCATGCCTCTTGCATTAGCAAAAAAAAGATATTTCAAATTGGTGTGTGTTAAGTGCGATACCGATCAAGCAATTATGAATGGCAAAATTGCAAATCGCAATATTGGTGATATCATGAATAAACTAATTCAAAATTGTTTTGGTATTTTGAATTTTGTGATGAGCATCATACTTTTTACTTTTTCGAGCTCATTTCCTTAAATGGATGATTATTCCACTGACATAACTATTTCGCGATAGGGTAGACTTAATTCAAGTTATAACAATCTTTATTATTCCATCGGGTCCGTACCACATTGTAATTTGTAGTTTTTTATGGTTTGCATGTTTGCGCCTTTGTAAAATCTGTGATGCGATTGCGATAAATAATTGATTTTATAAGGAATATTCTAAGCCTTACGTTTTATAAAAACGTTCAACACTGCCTATGGTCTTTTAAGGGGGGTCTTTTATCACATTTCACAGACTCTGACTCACGACCAACCTTTGTTACTTTGGATCATGCGATTTGCGATAAAGTGAGAATTTCTAGTCATAAAGTGAGTTGGCTTAATATCTTAAGTTTGTCTAAGGTTTTATTCCGAATTGTTTTAAAGGGCAAGCTTTTATTTGCTTATTTTTTTTATTTTTTTTCGAAGGGTCCCCATTTATTAATGCAATACTAACTATTTATATAATAAAATTGGGGGGGGGGGGGGGGCGCGCGGGCGGGATGGTTATTGAATAGGACAACAGAATGTCACAAAATCTTCAATAAGCTTCTTCCTTTTTCGTGAAGTGATTGGTATTATCATTGGTGTCTCCCTAGTTTCAGGGGCTTGAAGCTCTTCTTTCAGAAGGTTGCCTCCCTCATTCCCTTAATTCTCCTCCAAGGGTGGCGAAATGGAATCACACAACTCTTGTTCATGTTCGACTTCCTTAGGGTCATCATTCTTATCACAATACCCTTCCTCATGTTGCATAGGTTCACTTTGTTCACCTTGTTTCCCTTTTACTACTTCCTCTAGAAATTATAAGAATGATTTCCATGTCCTATGAGTATTCCTAGGGCATCAAGGATAAACTTTTTACAAACCCATGGTTCATTATTTTCGTTGCAGGGTGCTTCACACCATTCACAACATGAGGTAGGTGTTGAAGTGATTTAAGTAAGAAATATGGAATGTTTAATAGATGATTTTGGCATAAATGCAATTGCAATTTCAAGTGATACACAAAAATTATCCTATATTGAACCTTGCATGTCAAATAATTTTGCACAAAGAGAGATAGATCATTCCATAGGTCTGGTATGGAATCTCGCATGTATCCTTTCCTGCATGGCTGAAGGAATTCACCTTCCGTGGTGAATTCTTTTACTGCTCCCACTAGCCAAGTTCTTCCTGCAAAATATCGTTCTCCCTGCAAAATATCGTTCTCCCTATTGTGGAAGTGATGTTACTCTTGGTATCAATTTCTATGTTACTGTAATTACCATTCCCTTCACTACAAACTTCTCATGATCGAACTTATGAGTGAATTTTATTGCAGTTCCTATGTCGAAGCCCTAAAACTTTTCAAAATACACCATTCATCCTACATTCTGAAACACTTGAAATATTATTTGATTTCACCATAAGTTGAATCACATTATCTGGTTCATGTTGGACAACTAAACCTCCCATTCTACAATTGGCCTAATTCCCAAAACTGAAGCTAAAACTACTCTTGGTTTTTCATGCAGATCAAATTAGGGATAATGTTGTATGTTTTCTCATTTTGGTAAGTTTTAATTTAAATTGAATGGGTACGACTTGATTTGATTGAGTATAATAATGATAATTATGTGGTGCAGTCATCAAGGGTGGTGGCACCACCCCCCCAAATTAAATGCTTGAACATCCCCGTTCATGGTTAGGATGGGTAACGACATGCCATTAATCATATTAATTCAAAGCAATAAATATACATCAAATAGTTCATACCTTATTTGATCTTTACTGTAGGTGAGGCAAAAATTGTGCAGTTGCAGGTTTATGATACAACATGTTGAAATGATTTGGGCACATGAAATGTATGGGACTACTATATTGGCGGCATAATTAGTAGGGTTCTCATAAAGCAACAATACAAACAATTATTTAGCAATGCTATTTCAACAAGTAGTAGAAACTAATGAAACTATCCTTTTGATTGGTATCAATAACTTATCAAGCTATTACTTAACAAGTGTTGACAACTAATAAGGCTATTAGTTGACAAGTGTTGACAACTAAGAAAGTGATGTTACTTGATAAGTATCAACAATTTTTTTGTAGAACAACAATAATTACAACATAATATCTAAAAATAAATATAATAATTATTTTCATTAAGGAGAAATTTATTAACTAAAAAGAAGAGAGTTTTTACTTTTAGTTTATTTCTATTTATAATAATAATATAATAATAATAATAAAAATTAATAAAAAATAAAAAAAAATAATATATATATAATTATTTATTTTATGATATATTATAATTTAATTTTATTATATATTATTATTTATTTATATATTATTTAATTTAATTTATTTTTATTTTAATTTAATTTATTTCTTATTTATTTTTATTTGTTTTATTTATTTTTATGTATTTTTTATTTTTATTTTTTATTATTCTATTTCTTATTTTATTTTAATTATTAATATTTATTATTATTATTAATATTATTATTATTATTTTATTATTTATTTATTTATTATATTTATTTAGTGGTCAAGCGCTAGAAAGGTAGTTTTCACTTGTCAACAATTGTGCCCCTAAGAGTTTTCATAGTTGGATATTTATTTATATTTAGATGGAAAGTTCCAACAGGTTGGTTTTCACTTGTCACTTGTTCAACTGCGCCCCTAAGAGTTTTCACAGTTGGAATTATTATTATTATTATTAGATGGAAATTATGGTTGGGATAATGTTGATGTGGGGGTAGTTGTGAAGTACTACTTTTCTTTAGGTGATATTTCTAGTTGAAGGCCGGCAACATCTTGTTTAACGAACGAATCCCTTTAGGTTGTCTAATGATATCGACGAAGTTGATGCCCATTGACAAATAAAGGGGTATGTTGTGCATCAATAGTTACTAGTGTTACTATCTCATTATTATATATTGTATCTATTTCATATGGGCCCAACCATCTAGTATCTAATTTCCCATTAAAATCCTTAAATCAAGAATCATATATAAGTGTCCAATCCCCGGGTTGGAATAACTTCTTTTTAATTAGCTGGTCATGCCAGTTGGCTCTTTGTTGTTGAACACAATTTATATGTTTTAGTGCATACAAATACATTTCATCCAGTTCATGAGGTTGTTCTAACAGATGCTTCTATGCTACTAACATGTCCAAATCAACTTCCACTATAGTCGTGAGTGTGCTGATTTCAAACACAATAGGAAATATGGGGAACTTCCCATACACTAGCTCAAATGGAGAAAACTATTTTGTGTTTCTCCATGTTTTTTTATAAGCCCATAAGGCTTTAGGTAGCCAGTCAACCCAATCATGAAGGTAACTAGCCACTGTTTTAGTGAGAATGTTCTATAGTAATTTATTGGTGCTTTCAACCTGCATGTTTTCTTATGGGTGATAGGTAGAGAAGATCAGATTCTAAACCTTGTACTTCTCAAGAAGTGTCTTAACTCTGTTACCTGTAAACTAAGCTCCACCATTTGTGACTACCCTTGATATTCCATATCACCTGAAAATATCTTCGTACAATAAATCAATGACAACTTCTCCATGGCATGTGAAAATGCTCTTTCCTTAAACCATTCAGTCACGTAGTTACTAAAGACCATGATGTAATATTTTTGATGTGATGGTGATTGGGCCCATTTCTCAAATGGTTTAATCACTAGCTATGTTTGTAATGGAATTTCATCAAACCAGATGGGTTAGGGCAATCTCTGACAATTATCATATCCTCTAACATATTTCTTAGCATCTTGGAATATAGTGGGCCAATAGTAGCCCTTACACAGCACCTTAAGGCCAGTTCATTTATCTACAAAAATATCACCACAAGGGCCATCATGACAAGCTTTAAGAATTTCCTAAATTTTGTTCTCCCTAAATCATCTACGGATTATATGATAATATCACATGTAAAAAAGGTAGCCATCTATCCATGAAAACTTGGTGCTTTGTTGGATGATCCTCCTCCTTTCTCATGGGGACACATGACTTGTAAATTTTCCCATGGTAAGGTAGTTTGAAATGTCCACATACCAGGGTGTATGAACATACACTGCAAACAAATGTTCATCAGGGAAACTATCTTCTATCGGAGAATTGTCAATATTAACAACAAGCTTAGATGAAATATATACAACTACATTATCTCTACTAGGTTTATCAATGATTGTGATATCAAATTCTAGCATTAGTAACAAGCACCTAGAGCTCAGACACTAGTAATAGGTTTATTAGCTAAATACTGTTGAATAATATGTATGCTCAAAGGTAGCATAACTAATTATGTAATGCATGATTTTGTTGATTGCAAATATGAAAACAAGAAATTCTTTTTAGTTACCATGTAATTTAGTTATGCTGATGATTTTTTTTTGCTGGCATAGTAGATTGCATAGGCCTTCTTGTATTCCTCTTGTCCAAGCATAGCTCCAACAATAGTATTAGAAGTGTCTAAGGGAATATGGAAAGGTAATTCCTAGTTATGTTTGTGCAACACAAGAGCTGTAGAGACAAGTGTCTTTAGCTTCTCAAAAGAAACTTGACAACCATTATTCCACACAAATGATGCATATTTAATCAATAACACATAGAGAGGGGATGCAATTTTAGATTAATTTTCAATAAAATGACAATAATATCCAATTTTACCTAAAAAAATTTGTACCTCTTTCTATGTCTTTGGAGGGAGTATGCTCAAGATTACTTGGAATTTAGCTAGATCAACCTTGTTTCTGGGAAAACTAGTGTCTTTTCGATCTGCTAGCCCTCTAGGATTGGCATCTATCCTAGAAACAAACAATCAAAGAAATTTGGGATTTCCTCTATGTATGATAGATAAGAGAGAGGCAAAGGAACCAACCTAGATCTTTCGCTTGACTCGTTGCTTGATCTCTCTCCCCCTCGACAGAGCTTGCAACTCCTCTCCTATTTATCCCGCTTAGAGAATACCTGTAGAGACAAAGTAAAAAAATGCCATCAAAGCATCTCGATCTATTATATCATAAGCATTGAAAAATTAGAAATACAATGAACATAAAATGGCATTCACAAATACATGATTGTATGGAGGAAAACTCAAATAACTTTATTAAAATAGAAGGGAGAATTACAACCTAGCTGTCTGATCCGGCATCATCCTCCCAGCATCAAAGCCCTATTCACCTCATGAAAAGCAAGATCATAACAACAATACAATGCTCTTTCTCAACCTCAAACTATTAGCACTTCCTTGCAAATTACAAAATTCCAGCCTTCAGATCTCTTAGATGAGGGATCCATTTATAGATGTGTGCAAGGGTGTGAGTCATCTCTGGGTTTTGGATTACTGGCATTCCACTTGTTGTTTTTGGTTCTACTTAGAGATTTCTTGGATCTCTTACTCATCCTTGGGCGAATTTAGAGAGGCAAGTGTCATAAGAGAAGTTTCTAGAAGATTCCATGAGAATCCACTTAGCAAACTGTCTCGGACATTTGTCCATCCTCACTCATTACACCCTATAGAAGGCCTCTTTAGTATGCATCGCACCTGGCTAGTGTAGGAGTCAGTATGCATCGCACCTTGACAATGAAGCAGTCAGTATGGTCCTGTTTTGGCCAGTTCTGGATGGTTTTTCAGGTGGAACTTTTGGGGAATGATGTAATTAGTTGATCATGATCCTTTAGGGTACATAACAACACTTTTAGGGCTTAAAGAGCCCTAGTTTATCGACATATAAGATTCGGGTTGAAGTTCCCAAATATGTCTATAACAATTGCCCCCTAAAGCATGAAGTCGTAAATCTTTTGATGTTGGGTGAAATGCTTTATCATGAGGATGCGAGGTTTTTGAAACTAGAATGTGACCTGTATAAGATACAATACAATACATCATCATCATAATATAATTTTCATGATCTAGTTGAGGCAGGAATTCCCATGCTCAACTTTATAAATTCATTTCCATGTACATAAGACAGATAATCATCTGCAGTTGCAGATTGGTGATTCTTTATATGTGGAGTCATCATCCCTGGCTCGGATGGCTATCTATGTAGCTTCTGTGTACATTTGATTTCTTTATGTCCTTGAATATATCGCAGCCCAGATGGATGAAACTAGATCAGGGGTCTTCAAACTCGTTCAATATTTTCCCGATGTACAAGTCAATCCATGTGAAGAGATGTTTCGAAGTCGAACATGGAAAGACATTGCCTGATTACCATCCAATAATGTGAGCTATTAATAGACGCGAGAGGAATCACCGATAATGATGATGACCCCCAAGGTACTACAGTACAATTCACGTGGTGTGAATATCTGATCCAATGTCAAACACCACGCAAAGTCTTTCAGTCAAAGGCCATTGATGTCAACCTGTCGCCGGAAGTGAGAAACTTTCCGTTGAGGCATGCAAGCTTCAAAGTACTGAAAGCGTTGTTTCTAAGTCAACTTCTTGGATAATGAGCTGATGTCAACAAGAAGTGACTCGTCATAGGAGGGCCTTAATGTATCCCACATCTACAACACAAAACAAAGCAAATGATTTTTTGGAGGTGAAAACGATTTGACGACACAAGGTTCAGGAATGGCGATCATGAAAAATGGAGGGTGAAGGTATTGTAGTGGATGAGGCATTAATTGGATGGTGGTTTCTCAACTAAATGAATTCTCTTGAACATATCAGCGACATTGAGATGGATTGGTAGCATTAACCCTAAAATATGGATGGTGTGGAAGACCAATGGTGATATGACCGGTGAATGGAATAACCCAACCTGACTCAATCATGGTGATGGAGTGAAAGTGTCATGTTTAAGAGCAACCTACAACCATAAAATTCTTCAAGTTTTCTTCCCTTTTTCCCTAGTCATTGTTGAGGAGTAACTCTTTATTTTTGTCAAGCTTGAGAAGGATAACATATGTCTGTTCTATAATTTTCCCTTCGGGCAAACCTGTCGCTATGTTTTAGCGAGCTTACCAAATGTGAAACTCGTTCTTGTCTACGTGGATAAGTTTGTCACTATTGTTTTAACGAGTCTAACGACAAAGACAACTCAGTATTTTTCATGTTTAGAGAGTTTGAAAAGGGACGAAAAGGAAACTCTAGCAGTTATTTTTCGTAGCATAATCCCTTAAGTCCGAAAAAGGATAAAATAATACAAAAGGGATGAATTTTCTATTACTTTAGTGAGCCGAAAAGACAAGCGCTCGAAGTTTTTCGTGAGATAATCCCTCAGGTCCAAAAAAGATTAAAATATACAGGAGGGATGGCACTTCCCATTACTTTAATGAGCTGGAAAGGCTAATGGCTCGACAATATTTTCATATTTAACGAGTCTGAAAAGAGTTTAAAGGAGGCTCGTTTTTTAGGAATGAGTGGTATTTAGGATAACAACTAGTTCCGGGTAAGCATGATAGTGCCAGACACGATCATATTGTAAACTTGTACTATGATCCAGAATGGTACATTAGAAGGAAGGCGAGATCTTGCTAGCCGATTCCAATCAAAGGAAGTGAC
Source organism: Pinus taeda (assembly GCA_000404065.3). Taxonomy (NCBI): domain Eukaryota; kingdom Viridiplantae; phylum Streptophyta; class Pinopsida; order Pinales; family Pinaceae; genus Pinus; species Pinus taeda. The sequence goes on along the minus strand of APFE031178449.1, from coordinate 67,667 downwards.
TAGACTACTTGGAGGGGGTACTGGGGGATTCTCTTCCTGTTGTGAAGGAATGGGCAGATTTCCCCCAAGTTCATCAGACTCTGAAGAAACAAAAAGAATTTGAACAATATTGTTCTCACTCTCTTTGGGAATGGTATCATCTGAAGGTGGATCTTCTAAAGGTAAACTGGGTCGACTGCTATCTCGACTTGTTGACTTTGGTCTGGTATGGACTCAAAAATATTGTATTGTATTGTTATGCAATCTTTGAATATAGTGGGCCAGAAGTAACCAACTCGTAAAATATTTTTTGCAATAGCGTAACCAGATAGATGCCCCCCACATGCACCTGAATGACTGTCATTCAGGACATTTTTGGCCTCGTCATAAGTGAGGCACCTTCGCAGAATTGTATCGACACCTCGACGGTAAAGTGTATCACCAATGATCAGGTAATCCTTGGCTTGGTATCGAATATGCCACTGTTCAGATCGAGAAGTGTTAGGCCTAAAAGTTTGGGTTTGGAGATAGACCAGTATACCTCCATACCATGGATCGCTTGACGATATCAGAAATAGAGTCTCATCCACGATTGATGCTTTAGATTTTAAATTGTTGGATGACAGTGGGAGGTCACAAAGTAAATCTGCAAATATGAGAGACTTCTTTGATTTGGATTTGGTGAATTCCAAATCAAACTCTTGCAAAATGGCTATCCATTTGGAATATTTACCCCCTAGTAATTGAGGCGACAAAATGTAGGTCATAGGGTTGCAATCTGACAGAATGGTAGTTTTGGAAAAGAGAATATAGTGTCGAAATCTCTGTATTGCTTGAATAGCTACCAAAGCCACCTTTTCAACATAAGAGTAATTTCTTTCTGTATTATTAAGGCTGCGACTTAAATAATATATAGGATGTTCTATTCCATTGTAGTCTTGCACTAAAACCATGGCGATGGTTGTATATGCAGTGGCGAGATACAAGTTAAATTATTTTTGATATTCAGGAGCATACATTAATGATGCTTTTATCAGGGAAACTTTTAAAGAATCAAAGGAAGCTTGCGTAACCTGATCCCAGTGGAAGGGTACTCCTTTTTCCAGCAGACATGTATAAACTTTAGTGAGTTCGGCATAATGTGGAATGAACCTCCTCAGAAAGTTAGCTTTTCCTTGGAGTTTCTGAACCTAAAACACATTTGAAGGTGGAGGCATGTCAAGGATTGCCTGAACCTTAAATAGGTCGAGTCGAATTTCGTCCTTAGAAAATATGAAACCAAGTAATCAACCAGAACCAACACAAAACACACATTTGTCCGGATTGAGTCGTATCTTGTAGTGCCAACAATGTAGAAATATGGCTCTCAAATGCTGCGGATGATCAGTCCGCTTTCGCGAATGAGCTGGTAGATCGTTGAGATATGGTTGAACGATGTGTTTCATGTCATGGAAGGCATAGTTCATCACCCTCTAAAAAGTTTCCCCTGCGTTCTTCAAACCAAAAGGTAATTTACGATATGTGAATGTGCCCCACGGACATATAAATGCAGTCTTTGATTGGTCGTATGGGCGAATATTGATTTGGTTGTACGCGTAAACTCCATCCATGAATGAAAAGATTTTTCATCCAGCACATTCATCAATTATCTGGTCGATGAAGGGTGTAGGATAGTTTTCCTTTGGACACACTTGATTTACATCCCTATAATTGATGCACACTCTAATTGTTCCTTGTTTTTTCATCACAGAAACAATATTCGATACCTAATCAGTTAGAGGAACAGGGTAAATGAAACCAGCATGCAAAAGTTTTTCAACTTCTGCCTTTATGGCAGCAACTTTATTCAGGTGAGCAGGTCAAAGCCGTTGTCATATTGGTTTGACATCTGGATACATCTTGATTTCATGTTCAACAATTTTCGAGTCAATGCCTGGCATTTCTTCATATGACCATGCAAACACATCTCTGAATTCACAAAAGAGAGCGCAATATATTTCCACTTATGATGGAGAACAAGATTTGCGAACATGAATATTCTCTACAACATTAGGTTTGGTCGAGATATTAACGACGATAGTTTCTTCAATATTGGACAAATTTCGCTCAGAATCCACTATATTTACAGTATTTGATAGAAAATAGTTAACTGGAGGATGATTAAGGTCGCTTGAATAATCTTCATTGTTATCTTGAAGGTGGGAACGATGGTAGTAATCTTCCCAGGACATCTCTCCTATCATTATTGACTGGATGATTCCTTTGTCTGTAGCATGTATACGAGACCAAGGATTGGAAGAGGTACCATACTCTAGAGACCTATCTATCCAAACACTCGTTGAGTGTTGCTTTCAGTTTGCCGCCCAGGCCCAGAAAATTGGTTGCTACAATATTCTATGGGGCTTGGGGGCAATACCTAGCGATGATCCACACTATCAAAATGGTCAGAGTTCTTCTTAATCTTAGACAATGTGGAAGAGACCATATGATAGGTTTCCACTTTGGCCACTTCCACTAGATCAGTTGGAGGTGGGAGGGAAAAAGTACCCATTAAGGAAGGGTCTTTTAAGAGACCTACTCCGACATTTTGAAGTGATTGAGAACTTCCATGGATCAATGGAATGCTTCCAGTAGCTTGTGAACTATTGGGGAAAAAGGTTAGTTGGTCAACGATTGTAATTCCACCTTGGAAGGGAAATGCAATCTTTCTAAAATATGTAGACACAACGACAACCATAGCATAAATCCAGGGCCTTCCCAGTAAGATATTGTAGTCAAGATTTCCATCAATGACCTCGACTTCAATTCTACTATCTTGCCCCCCAGTTCAACTTGCAAGTTACTTAAAATCCCATACGGCGTGTATGTTCTTCCATCGAATGCTTTTAATGTCGTTGATGATCTTGACAAGGGTGGTGAACCTAAACTTTTACAGCAACTCATTGACATAATACAGGTAGATGCCCCCTCGTCAATTATCGTTCGACGAACAATTTTTTATTGAGGGCTTTTAGCTGTATAAGGAAAGCAAGTTGGGCCGGTAACTGAAATGTGTATCCTTTATGGTTAAAGGCCACAAGATTGGAATATGCTAGATCAATCCCACTTACTGCTAATAACAAAGCCTGCTTTTGGGAGGGGCAATTTTGCAGTACTTCAAGTGTCGACATAGCGGATGGTGATTAAGCCAAATCCTCCACTATATTATAATTTTTTGCAGCTCGAGAATGAGGATTAAATGTTGATTTATGTACTACTCCATTTGGCGGCTTTATAGTTAATTCAGGAATGATGGGTGGAACAAATTTTGGTGAAGTTGTTGTCGAACTACTGGGTTGATCTATAGCCTTTTTGTTTAATAATGGTGGATTCCCATAATCTTTATTCCTTATCGATATCAAAGCATCATTTTTCTGTTTTGAGATGGAAAATATAAGCACTTTGGATGTGGAAGCATGATCGATAGCAGCCAGATTAGTTTCTCGGTTCTGAAACGGATCAGTCAACATCGCTGAGGTATTTGAAGTCTTTAATAATTTCGTAACCTCAGCTCGATGTGGACGATTTCTTGTGTAATGGTCCTCATTACAAATGTAACATGGTTCACGAGGTTTGTTTCACCCAGTAGGGTTCTCTGAAGATTTTTCAGGAGTTGAGTTCTCTTGTTTCTTCTTATTATTTTTCCCTTTCTTCTTGCCCCTTGGTTGCTTTGGCTCTTTGCCCTTGTCAGATGACACAACATTAACCTCCGAGGCGAGCGGTTTTTCATTTGCTTTTTTGTTAGAAACTGCAAGGGATTTACCAAATGGAGCTTTTGTGGTTTGTGTGCTTGAGGTACCAATCACGTCATCACCGGCATGAGAGTCCCTGTTTGATTTAGGAGGGGGAGGAATAGAAAATTCTGGTCTGGGAGTGTCAGGAATTTTGTCATAGAGTGTGCCAGACTAAGTATAGATCAAGTCTAAATATTAAGCATGGGCATTGACTTGCACTTCAGTGACAACTCCTCCTTTTGCAACGTCCTCAGTTATAGATGGTAATAAGGACTTAATAAACCACTAAGCTAAAAGCTGATCAGGAACATACGTCTTTACCATTCGTCGACGACATCGCCATTCACGAATATGATCAGATATGTGAGTGATTGTTGTCTATTTAAAGTTGGTAAGGAGTTATGTCCCCATTTCGTACCTTATGGGTAACTGAAAGTGGGTTAGAAAAGTAGTGGCAAGGGCGCTGAAGTTATCAAATGAAGCTCTAGGCAATTCAATATACCATTTTTCTGCCAGACCAGTTAGTGTTCTCTAAAAAAGGCAAATCCTAATCAAATCATCATTTATGGTTTTAGATGAGCACCACAAATGAAAAGTCATTACGTGATTCAATGGATCTTCACTTGGATTTCCATTGAATTTAGGAATGTCGATGGAAGTTTATGAGGAATCGTTGGCCACCAAGGGGCGTACGCAATTGGATCATTTGTCAGTCGGTTCAAATCTGGTAATTCCAGAGTTGCTACAAAAAGCAACTACTGATTCAAGTTAGGTGAAGCATACCCAGGATAGGACGGAATCGCTTGAGCAGTAGGTCTTTGCATACTAGCATAATATATCCGATGCTGGTAACTTTGATAAGGTTTTTGGACATAACCAGTATAGTATGGTTGTTGATAACTGTTTTGAAAATGCGGTTGTCCATTACCTACAAAGCCTTGCTGCTCAGGTCCTCGGTAGGTTTGCTGGAATTGCGGTTGTTGGTATTGCACCAGCCATGGTTGTTGGACCATTTGCTATTGACTAATACTAGAAGATTGACCAAGATGTGGGGTGATAACACCCATTTGAGCCTGAGTCGTTCCAGGTAAGGAAGCACTAACTTGAGGTTGTGATTGAGCCGTGGAGACAAGAGGTTATTGTATTGCAACCTGAGAGACTTGAGGTTGACACACAACAAGTGGTGCTTGTACTTGCGACACCCTCATAATAGCAGGTGTGGTAAGAATATTCGACACAGGTTGTGTTGGTTGTATTGAATATACAACCCTTGGTTGTTGAGGCAGTATTGGTACCCAACCGCTAAATGTAATTCCAGTTTGACCTGGATTTTGTTGTAAATTCTCATATGGTTTTTCTCCAGGAGGGAATAATGAAAAAGCATGCTCTTCATATGGCAACTGTCCAGTGTTCAAAGGATATATTGGTCCTTGAAGACTAGTCTACCCAAATTGATATTGGCATGCAAGATCAATTTGCTAAGTTCCAACATAAGAAATACCAGATGGGACTCCAGATGAACAAATAGGAATAGACCATGTCGTCGAAACAACCCCTGAGTGGACTCCAACTAGCGATTGATAACTAGTTGGGACAGATGGTATACTAGCAAACGTAGTAGGAATGGAAGTAGGAAGCTCTACCATAGATGTATCAGATGACACAGTCCTAGATGTTAATGGTTTCTCAGACATGTTTAGTCTATCCAAAATATTTCCTATCGATTCAATAGGAACTTGCGATGAAGGATGATTAAAAGAACTAACTTTAGGAGTAGAAGGATATAAGTGGATCCTAGTTCCAAAATGTAATAGGGTACTAGATGGAAGATCCTCTACTATATCCTCTATAGCAATTAGTCCAGGTGGAAGAGGTAGACCCTCAAGTTTGTAAAATATTTCTGGAGCCGAAGAAGGTATAGCTTCTGCAGTGGTAGATACTGGAGGGGTGACACCTTTTGAATTCTGGAACTCAACTTCTAGATGTTTAGTTAAGTGAACTTCAGTTTCTGGATCAACTCTAGATGGAGCTGTTTCAGGTATAGAAGTGTCTACCATTACACTAGGATCAATTCTAATGTCCTCTTGTAACTGCAGAACCTCTTTTGTAAAGGAAAATGTACCAGAAGTGATTGGAGTAACTGTAGTCTGTGACAATGTTGAAACACAAGTTTCAAATAAAACAGGTGAATTGGACTCAGTTAAATGAGACCGTTTTACCTGGAATGGATTCGTTTCCGGAGTCAAAGACGGTTGATTTGCTAGTCTTCGCGAACGACGAGGTTTTGATTGAATTTCTTCCATAATTGCGGATTACTTGATCAACTCAAAATTAAGGGGAAAATGATGTTATTCCGAATTTAATAAATTTTTAATGATGCTTTTACAAAACTTTGCTTTTTCAATTTTTAAGAGTCGAGAAAAAACTAAAGATGACTCTAGCCCCCTTCGATTTTTAATGAGCCTGAAGTGACAAGTGCTCAGATGGACCTTTTCTTTTAAGGAGTCGAAAAGGAATGAAAGTGACTACTCTGGAAATCTAGACAGGGGGATTACCAAACCAATTCCAAAACTACAATATACCCCTTGGTGATAAATTAAAGAGAAATTACCAAGGACTTATGTACGACATTCAATCTTCCTGAATGTTGTGTTTAGTGCTTTGCAATCGATAGGGTAGCAGACATAGCTTCCTATGGATAAAGGATGTAAGCCTATTGTGGTCTCCCAATATATACTCGATGGTACGGGGAGCACAAGTCCCTGCTAGGACTTGTCGTATCAAAGAGGAGGAATCACCCAACCTTCGATGAAAACGATAGTTACTAGATTTTACGACGCTGGAACACGTCTCTAGCCTAGACCTCTAGATGTGTTGCGTTAGGTTCCAAAGTGTTGTTAAGTTCATTGAAATTTATTTTAGAGTTGATCTTGTTTAGAAGTTTGTCTTTCAATGGTTCACTGCGTGATGTAGATGTAAAACTCCTAAAATTGCAATCTACAATGATAAGCAATCATTGTTTATTTTGATCAATGAAAATCCTAGCTACTAGGGAAAGAAAATTACGATTCTTTCAAACAAAGAGCAAAGAGCACACTCTAAATGCACTTTCCTAAATCATTTTTCACACACAAGCTAAATTCAAATGAAAATGCATGTATTTGTTTTCTATTCCCTTAATGTGAGGAATGCCAAAAAGAAAACGAAGTATAGATCTGAAACATTTCACTCAAAGCGACATTTCGACAATTTCTTTTTCAAAATAGAAAGGAAGACTGAACGACACTTTTCAAATTCAGATAGAAAATTCTTTCGACACTTCGAATAATAAAAAATCAAACCAAATGCATGACAAAAGTTCAATCGACAATTCAGAGAAGGAAGACTTTACGACACTTCTCTTTTTGACACAAAATGATAGCAATGCACTTTTTGTACCAAAATGACAGATCGATTCAGGCAATTTTTCAACAAAGGATTGTAAATGATGGACAAATACATAAAAACATTTACTAATCCTAATCAATGGAGGCTGATATATGTAAAGCAAGCAAGCTTTAGTAATGAGGTATTGTTCATAAGCAGCAAAATAATTAAACAGAGCTGAAAACAAGGACAAAAACCCCAAATTCCAAGAAGGGAAATAGGCTCAGTCAGTCATTGCACCTATGCTTCACATAAACAAATATGAATCACACTTGCTACACTTGGGAAGTGCGATGCATACTGGTGGATAATGACAAATAGTGCGACGGGCCAGGGAGCACAACTGAGATGAGTTTTGGCTCAAATTTGCAGCTAATTTCAATGAGTTAAGCTGAGCTATGATGGACAATAAAGAGAAAAGTATAAAAAAATGATCTTGGGAGGTTACTGAGCTACCAAAAGGGCATATAGAATGTTTGTAAGTCAAATGTTCAATTCATAAGCTAAACCAGAGATTAACTGAAGCAACATTCATCTACTATGCAATTGCAGAGCAAGAGCGGTTCGAAGACTATCTGGCTAACTTTAGGCTCTGTCTATAGTTTATGAAGCAAACAAAAACAACGCACAAACATCTATTCGTTCCCCAGTGGAGTCACCATTTTGTTTCCGGGAAAACTAGTGTCTTTTCAATCTACTAGCCCTCTAGTATTGGCAGCTATCCTAGAAACAAACAATCAAAGGAATTTGGGATTTCCTCTATGTATGATAGATAAGAGAGGGGCAAAGGAACCGACCTGGATCTTTCACTTGACTCTTTGCTTGATCTCTCTCCCCCTCGACAAAGGTTGCAACTCCTCACTTACTTATCCCGCTTAGAGAGTACCTATAGAGACAAAGTAACAAAACACAATCAAAGCATCTCGATCTATTATATCATAAGAATTACAGAATTAGAAATACAATGACATTCACAAATAACAACATTCACAAATACACGATTGTATGGAGGAAAACTCAAAAAACTTTATTAAAATAGAAGGGAGAATTACAACCCAGCTGTCTGATCCAGCATCATCCTCCCAACATCAAAGCCCTCTTCACCTCATGAAAAGCAGGATCACATCAACAATACAATGCTCTTTCTCAACCTCAAACTATCAACACTTCCTTGCAAATTACAAAATTATAGCCTTCAAATCTCTTAGATGAGGGATCCATTTATAGATGTGTGCAAGGGTGTGAGCCATCTTTGGGCTTTTGATTAGTGTCATTGCACTTGTTTTTTTTGGTTCCACTTGGAGATTTCTTAGATCTCTTACTCATCCCTGGGCAAATTCAGAGAGGCAAGTGTCATAAGAGAAGTTTCTAGAAGATTGCATGAGCATCCACTTAGCAAAATGTCTCGGACATTTATCCATCCTCGCTCATCGCACCCTATAGAAGGCCTCTTTAGTATGCATCACACCTGGCTAGTGTGGGAGTCAGTATGCATCGCACCTTGACAGTGGAGCAGTTAGTATGGTCCTGTTTTGGCCAGTTCTGGATGGTTTTTCAGGTGGAATTTTTGGGGAATGATGTAATTATTTGACGATGATCTTTTAGGGTATGAAACAACACTTTTATGGTTTAAAGAGCCCTAGTTTATCGACATATAAGATTGGGGTTGAAGTGCCAAATATGTCTATAACAAACCTAAATACCAACAACTGAAAGTAGGTGTCCCAAAAATACACCTTCTGTCATCAGCATATGACACTTTTATGTATTCAATGCAATATTAGCTATGATACACCATTAGAGTGTTTTTTCCAAATTAAAAAATTCTTAGTCAAACTAATTCCCATACGGTGTGAAATTATCCACGTAAATTTCAAGGCTACTATTATAAGATCATAAAATATGCCTAAAATTTCCTGTTGAAAGGTGGTAGGTGCACTGTAGATGCCAAAAGGGAGAACATGATATGCAAAAGTACCCCATGGGTAGGTGAAGGTCATCTTGCCCTAGTCTTACATAGAGATATGTATCTAATTATATCTACCAAATCCATCGAGGAAAGATATTTTTTTCCCCAATAGTTTATCGAGGACCTGATGAATAAATGACGAAGGAAAATGATATTTGTGTGTTTTTTTATTCAAATTAGAATAGTCTAAATAGATTTGAAACTTTCCATTCTTCTTTGTGGCAATCGAAAGAGGGGAAACCCACTCACTGTCAAATATTGGATAGATAAAATTAGCATCCGACAACTTTTGGAGTTCTTGTTTGATGACATCCCTAAGGGTGGGATTCATTATTCTCTATGGTTATAAGATGGAAGTGCAATCCTTCGTAATATATATATGATGTGTATAAATATCAAGGTGTATGCCCTTCATATCTTTGTAGTCACAAGTGAAGGCTTCTTTTTTCTTTTTATAACTTTTAACAACTTATCAGTTTACGTAGGGGTCAAATTTGGATTGATATTCAATGTTCTACCTAGCTTGATTTCAACAAGAATACTATTGTGAACGACTATAGTTTCTATCTCCTCTTCTTATTTTTCTAAGTTAGAATTATCTTTATCATTATATTCAATTGTTGTTTCTATTATCTAGTGAACAGGTTGTGAAACATAGGAGGATTGATGATAAAGGTATTGTTAATATCATCCTCTATTTCAGTTTTGAACACTCAGTATTTTTTAATAGTCAAGACTGACCAAGTAATGCCACTTCTAGGTTCAAAATCGGCCAATATAGAATCTTCATAGACTATGGTAGGATTTTCTAGGGGATAAAGAGTCAAATTATTCATAAAATCCCCATGGGAAATTGTCATGTTTCCCATTCTACATCCAATATAGGAGTCGGTCGTGGCTAGACATGGTCTCCCCCCAAAAAAAGGATGACCACCCAGACTAGATTTCATCTAAAGAATGACAAAATCCATTAGGTATGGCTAGGAATGTATATAGATGATCACATCTTCCAGGATCCCTTCTGGTCAGATAGTGGACCAATCGTCCAATTCGAGAACAATGGGTGTGGGCCTAAGAGGTAAAACTCCTAACATTTCCAAGCCTTATTTGGTCATAATGTTAATGGCTGCACCTAAGTCCACTAACACATTTGGAAAAATTCTCTTTTGAATTTGGACCATAACAATTGGATTTCTAGGGTAATCATACTTAACAGGTGTATTCCCTCCCAAAATAAAACTGGAAAATTATCCCAAAACATGAACCATAGGTGGATGCTTAGGTTTTCTCCCAGACGTCTTAAGGCATAAGTCTCAAATAGTCTTAGCGTAAATCGACATGTTTCCTGTTGATTGAAGTAATGGAATATTAACATATAGATTTTCTATAATTCTCCTAACATATCAAACTCAGGTTGCGGGGTTGTTTTGACTATTGATAGTCTTTAGGATAGGGAAGAGTAAAAAATTCTAGTATTATCTGGGTTAGGAATAACTATTTGTGTTTGTACTAATACTCCTAAGTTTTCAGCATATTGAGAGTATTATTTTTCTTCATATCCATTTCTTGCTTCCAAATGCAAGAGTTCGTCCCCCACTTGTTCTGTGATGAATGGTGTATTTTGTGAATGAAGTGTCTTCCAAGACCTAAGTTGTATTTCATTGCATGCAAAAGGGATGATACTATAAGCTTGGAAGTTGGTTATTTAACCTGTTGCACCATCGTATTATTCGTGTTTGGTGCAACTTGATTGGGAAATTGAGGTAGAACAACATGATTTTTTATTGGAGCATTGACTGGAGAATTCATAGGAAATTCTAATTGAGGTTGTGGGGGTAGAAATGAGGATAGTTGTGGTTGGGGTGTTGGAAAATATTGTCTAGGAAAAGGAGACCTTTTCCAATTCAACGACGATGATTGATTGTGTTGTTTGCACTGACCATTGCATCCAACCAAGGGATATTGGAATTGTTGTGGATTCTTCCAATTGGGAGCAAAAAATTATGTTTTTGGAAGATTATACTAAGCATCCCAAGTATTGACAAATGTAGAAGGATCATGATATATGTTGAGAAATGGAAACAAGAAATTCCAGTTTAATTTGTCCTTGAAATAAACTAGGAATTAAAATCAAATTCTATTCTCATAAAAACTTGTAAATACTTAATTAAGTTTAATTAACTTAATTGACATAGGAATTTCAAGTTAGAAGTCTTTATGTAGTCATGTATATGTTCTCCCTAAGTTTTAGGGGTCCAGTATGAGTTTAAATTGAGTTGGAAATTAGGTCACTTAGTTTACTATGTTAAGTTTAGTTAAAATAGTTCCAAACTATTTGAGGAACTAATAGAGAGTTAACAGTCAATTGGTGCACTAGTGCATCCACAAGTGTCACTCTAGTTAACTGAATATTCCCTCATCAGAAGCTCATGCATGTAAATTTTGAGAAAGACCCAGTTGATACTAGAGTGCAAGGACAATGTACTATCAATTGTATTATTAAACACTGGAGTGTAAATATCATGCACGCATCAGAGATTCATCCTATGTTTGGATTGCACAATTTTGGAAGCATGAATTCTCTTTAAATACGAGTTATTCATCCTAGGAATTATGCAAGAGATTACGGGCTTGGAGAGCTGTAAAATTGGCTAAGTGTTGGCCAAGAGCTAGCTTGTGAGCTGATAGAGTTGAACATACTTGTGCGAAATTGTTCTAGTGAGAACAAGTTTTGTATCTTCACTGATATTTCTGATATATGTGTTGAGTGATAAAAGGTTCTTTAACTCCTAATTATCTTCACATTAATTGTCAATCCGGGCAGGTCTTTCTATTTCAAGAGTGTACACAGTATGTGGTGGCTATTTAACTCGGAGAGTAATGCTTCTAAATTGCAGTATAGATCTTTTAAATACAAAAGTAAATGGATGCAGCAAGTAAATTATAATTACAATCAAAAGAAAACTCAATCCTTTGATGAAATCAAATCCTACAACAATTCAGGTAATAACAATATGCAATTCAAGTAACAACAGTATCAGTTAAGAGTACAACAGTGATAACTCTTCTCTTAGAGACTGATTGAATTTAAATCAAACACACTACTCTTTAAAACAACGATGACATCAATCTGAGAGACTAACAACAGTAATTAATTCTCATTACATTTGATTACATCGAGCAGGATATTCATCTCGGAAACTCAATCCAAACCGAAAGGAAACTAATTAAACAATAAAGTTGTAAATTATATAAAACATAGCTATTCTGTCAACACAAAGAAATAAGGAACAACAACGAAATAATAATAGCAGAAAGCAACAAACTATCAATTGTCACACTTGCAAGAATCAGAAATATATGACATAGGTGAAGCAGTGAATTCCACTGGAAGCTGGGCCCTTAGCTTCCAGCGTACACTGCTGGTTACTTCAGATAAATGGAAACGAACAACAACTCCTCTTATATATTAATCACGAAAGAGTATTACAATGTATCTATGTTCTTCACTACAATGAAAGTCTATAATTTAGAATTACAATAATAATAACAATAGTCATCCCTTTCTTCTTACAATCGTTGCCTTTTATAATGAGAAAGGGGTAAAAGTGATAGATGATAAAAGAGAGATCCTGAGGGATTTGTGCAATTTTCTAACTTCAGACATTTTTCCCTTCTTGTGCTGATCCTATTGATTTGCTCTTGGACGTATCTGCAACTGCCGCATCTTTCCTTAGCTTGTTGCTTTTTCGCTGTCCCTTAGTTAGGGAACAACAATTGTCCCTTTTTGTACTTTCCTGTAGAAGGAAGGATGATAATTAGCCAAAGCATAATTGTAAATAATTTCTGTATTTCTTACCGTAATTTCTTAATAGATTAGCGCATTAAGATATAGAAAGGATGAGAATAAAGGAAAAGGGTAATAAGCTAATAGTAAATGCATACCTTTTCCATGACCCAACATACTCCCCTGCTTACCCTTTTTCTTGTCCTCATGAAAACCATGTAGTTCGTGTGTAGAGCAGTCAAGGAATAAGCTAGAGAAGGAATGTCGTGATTGGCTAGCATTTGTAATAGATGTTTTGGTTCACCTCTAACCCAAAGGTCCAATCAATTTTCCTGCCTCTGGAATTTATTGTGAGTTTTGAACCATTTCAGTTGGTTAACAACGAATGAAATAAAAGCTTGAAATTGTACATCCCCTACAAAAGGATTGTGGTTCTTTTCAGTTTCTTCTTCTAATACAAAATTGTGTAAATAAAATTCACACATCAGCCTTTGTACTTTTACCCCATGATGTTTACAACAGTTTATGAAATCCTCAATTGTTTTCAATTCTATGGGTTTTCTAGCTTTGACAACTTTGATCTTCAATTATAAGTGTCTTTCCATAAAAAATAGGGCATAGTTATTGGCAGGATATCTGCATGCCAATATGTCAGTATATAAGGAGAAAATAGTATCCATTTGACTCCTGGCCTTTTCCAATCTGAGCTTTATCTTCTCAATTCTTTCCTCTGTCCTTCAGTATTTATCAAAGGTCTCACTTTCTAACACATTCATATCCTGCAGTTTCCTCTGTAATTCTTGGTATCTCTATTGGGGGACAGTTTTTTCCTCAAGCTATTCTATGGTAAGCCGAGCTTGTGCCAGATTTTCTTGAAGATTTACTATACTAGGGTCACTGCTTGTCATAATATCTTTAGCTTGAATATTTGTCTGCGTATTATTGCTATGAGAGTGGATTTTTATTTTCTTTGTGTTCTTATTATGGGACTGAATGCTTATAGTCTGTGTACTTTTATAATGGACAGTTCGTCCTTCTGTCTGGGTGGTCGTGCTGTAGGAGGGTACCACCTCCTTTTGAATAGCTAAGTCACGAAAATGTATACTCTCTATTTGGGTAGCTGCTTCCACAATAGTTACGTGTTGTTCCTCAACAATTTGAGTGAATATGGGCTCAGTTTGAGTCCCAGTAACCTTTATATCATGAAATTTAGTTTGAATGGTTGCATCTATTGTTTCTGGGGTTTTCTATGAAACTTTCTCCACTGTTAATTCCCTTATCTTTTGCCTGAGTCTTTTTGCTAATTTATGTAGCCCGTGTTGTTCCTTTATGAGCTTTTCTGTTTAGTTTTTCTTATTTTTAGGAGGAACAACTGTTCCACTAATCGTTTATGCTCTTAGCGAGCTTGGTTTCTCATCTAGGCTTTGTTCTACAAGAGCTATGTCCTTACCTTGGTTTGTTTCTATTTCTCCTATTTGGCCCACATCCTTCGTATTTAAACTGACCCGATTGGGTTCTACTGGTGGTGTATTACTAAATTGGTTCACCTCTTCTTGGGTGGGTTTTTCTCTTGTCTTTGCTCTGCCACTTATTTTTTCTAATATAGTTCTATCGTGGCCAGAGATCTCCACATATTTTGTTGTCCCAATGTTCAAATTGAGGGGACTTTCAGGCTGTATGAACTCATCCGTATTGGCCAAAATTTGAGCCAATTCAATATCATGTAGTAAGTCACCTGGGGGACTTGATGTTGAGAGAGGTTCTGATTCATCTCTTCCTTGTTCTTTGGACTGCCTTAATTCTCCCTCATGATCCAACTCAGGGCTCTCTTGGCCTTCTATTTGCAATTGTTGTTCACTTTTTGAGCTAGATAATTCCATAGGCTGGGTGATACTTCCCTGGGGGTTTTTAGGTGTTCCTAAGTTCGTCTTCATCCTAATGGAATGTATACATTTTCAGAGAATGTTGGTGGTATGGGTAGTCTATTTTCTTTTCGGAATAGGGTTAGGCGCAGGTAGAGCCAAACCTCCTTCAACGAAAAATACTAATTCCTCCCAACTTGACTTTTGCTGGACGAGGCTATAACTTACTATCAGCCTGATCAAGCAATGGTGGCTCACGACAGTGTCTATATGTCGAGATTTTTTTATGCTTTGAGCAGTGTCATGCAATAAGAAATTCAAATATGTAGGCAAGTTTACAGAACACTTTTATTTCATAACTGCTAATAATTTAAGGTAACGTGGCCTTACCACATAGTTTCTCCCATCGCATGTGATATAGCTTTGAATGACTCTGGCTAGTTCTGTCCACGCTTCTCCAAGGGATGAAGTTCAAACTCCTTTGCCTTTGACAATCAAGTCCTATCCCTCATCTCGAAAGACTACAATAATTTCCTGCAACCTCAATATTTTATGAGTCCATATGGGTTTGACTGCTGGTAATCCAGACACTTCAACTATTACTGCGTCTGTCATTGTAATTTGCCTTCCTCTTATCGTAGAATGTTTGTTCTTTATTCTGTAAGAATTCAATAACAATTGCTTCATTGGGTAGCTGCAGTCATGTGAAATATGTTATGCAGCCAACTCGGGCTAGAATTTCTCTAGTTGCATCAGAAGCAACCAATATTAATGGCTTCCTTTGCACTGTTCATCCTCCCATATTGCCTGGATTCTACAAATTGTTAGTATCGCAGAGATGTTATAGCAATATACAGAACTGCACTTATGGAACAACAAGTTGTTATAATGGTTATTTCAAATGATGCTTTATAGGCGGAAATATTGTTATTCTAGGACTTGTTATTGTTTCACAGACTTTGTAATCATGGAATGTTGAATTTCCCTGCATAATCTAATAAAGAACTGACATGCCTACATAACTATACTAGGGATTCGCCCCCATCAAAATGATAGGTCGCCTTCAACTGATTAAATGAAGGAATGATGTACTGGCAGCGATGTATAGGAGTGGTAAAAATGGCAAGGTATACATATTTATGATAAGATCACAAAATATATCGGGGTGCAAAAATCAATGCATAGAATGAGAATTATGAATAAATGTGGAGATGTCGTGGAGTGATTCGAAAAGGGAGAAAGGACATC
The DNA here is from genome assembly GCA_000404065.3 of Pinus taeda. Lineage (NCBI taxonomy): Eukaryota > Viridiplantae > Streptophyta > Pinopsida > Pinales > Pinaceae > Pinus > Pinus taeda. Next base: position 51,623 of record APFE031178449.1, on the reverse strand, counting down.
TGACATGGAAAAGATGCTTTGCGTTCATTATTCCACTTAAATCACTATGATTGACTTTTTAAAAGATATCTCATGCATAAAGGTTCAAAAATAAATTAGGAACATAATCTCTCTGTAGTAAAGATGAAGAATAAGAAAAGGGAGTTATAATAATTATTTATGTTGAAAATATGACTCCAATACCATCAACAGAGCTTCTGTTGCCCACAGGTGTTTATAACCTTGACAGAGTTTCTTTTTTACCCTTTGGAACCATGATCCTTTATGTATAATTAGGAAAGTGCCTTATGATGTTAGAATGGAGGTGATTGTGCTCGCTTGGTGACCAGATGAACACAATGCCATTCACTAGGGAGGAGTGAAAGGTGGGCAGGCTGACTCGTGATGAGAACTCCTGTTCCAAGGACTTTATTTTTCTGCTTGCATCCATTGGATCATATCCTTGGTGTGGTGGCCATAGTGGGAATGCCACTTCGTTGCTTCCTTATGATCATGGTAGGGTGGCTCATGATGAGATGCCCTATCCTCCATCTAGAAAATCATAAAATTGTTAGTAAACATATGTATATTTGTTTCTTTCCTTATTTTATTTTTTTTTAGACAACACTTCCTATTTATATATAGAGGGTGGCTCAACACTCCTTAAGAGTAGGGATGGTGGAAGAAGTCTGAACATACCAATAGAAAAAAATATGCCCTTAACCTTATTCAATGATAATAATTATGGGGGCTAGGGAAGAACTAGCATGGTATAAATAATCAATCATTTTGATTTATAGTGAAGATAAGGACATCAAAGTGATATAGATGGTTGTTTCCTTCCCTTTTTAATCAATACAAAGCATTCACATTAAATATGATAATATTCGATTTTCTTGTTGCAGTAACCTTCAAATTTTGTATCCTTACATATATGTTTGTATTCTTGCCCCATAGAGGATCATAGAGAGTGAAATAATATTCACAAGGTGCTTATTTCCTAAGAAAACCTCACACAAATAGTGTTGTTCCTTAAAGGGAACAACAAGAAAAGACACACAAAAAGGTGTTGTTCCTGTTAGAAAATTATATATTACAGAGAAATGGAATACATAAATATTGCAGAAATATAAACATAGAAAATGCATAAAACAAGAGAGACATAGATATATGTGGTTCACCTAGTTTGGGCTACGTCCACGGAGAAACAACAAGTCCTTCTTTTATTATATTATCTAGCAAACTGAAGAGATACAACCTACAACAAATCCGTCGTAACTCCCTCTTCACTCTCAATCTCCTCTCTCTTCCTCACTTGGAATACAGATCTACATAGATGCAATACAATTCCCTCATATATAGCAAGGGGTTTCCTTCTAGGGAAAAAACCCTAAATTAAACATAACTTCTACTGTCAGATGTCCGCCTAATGAATGACCTAGATTGACTATGTAATTACAACATTTTACAAGGCAATTTTACATCTATTCTTAGCTTCGGAGGCACTGCCCCCAAAACCCCCTGC
>APFE031178449.1:0-49531 GCA_000404065.3 Pinus taeda | reverse complement strand
ATGAGAATTTTATACAGAAGCTTCCAGAACTACTCAAGCATTGAGGACAACACTTTTTTGAAGGAGAGGGGCATGTTGGGTCCCTATAATACTAGTGATTACCCCATTACTATTGTAGTTGTACCCCTTATTAATATTGTTGTGCCCCTATTGTCCCCATATTGTATTACTGTGCCCCATAGAATCCCTCTATTGTTATTTTTGTGGCTTTATATTATTATTGTTAGGTCGGCTGGGTTATATTGTGACTCCTTAGACTCCTATATATAGAAAGGAGGTTTTGTCATTTGAATCATCCAAGAATTGTTCATTTATGTAATTTAAAGGAGGTTACCCCCTCGAAGAGGCTGAATTCTAAGGCGTTGATCTATCTTTTCTATCTTTTCTTGAGTTGGTTTCATAACACTCAAATACCTGAGAATCCACTTCACTGGCATCCAATGTTCTTTTCCTGGATTGTTCATGTACCTTCTTACAACTCCAACTGCATGTGCAATATCAGAACTTGTGCAGACCATTGCATACATTAAGCTTCCAACTGCTGATGCATATGGAACTTTATACATATAATCCATTTCTTCCTGAGTCTTGGGACACATTTCCTTACTTAGTTTGAAATGGCTAGCCAAAGGTATACTAACTGGTTTTGCATTCTGCATATTAAAACTTTTCAACACCTTTTGTATGTACTCACTTTGAGACAATGTTAATTTGTGATTCTTCCTGTCTCTAGTTGTCCGCATACCAAGGATTTGCTTTGCAGCATCCAAATCCTTCATTACAAATGAGTTTGCCAATTCTCTTTTGAGCACATTTATTTCCTGCATGTTAGAACCTACAACAAGCATGTCATCTATATACAATAACAATATAATATAGCTTCCATCATTTTTCCTTTTCAGATAAACACAATGATCAGAGTGACATCTAGTATAACCTTATTTAGACATAAACCTGTCAAATTTTAGATACCACTACCTTGGAGCCTGTTTTAAGCGATAAAATCTCTTCTTCAACCTGCACACTAGTTTCTCCTTCCATTTTACCTCACATCCTTATGGCTGCTATATATATATCTCTTCCTCCAAATCCCCATGGAGAAAGGTTGTCTTTACATCTAACTGCTCAAGATGCAAATCTTCAGCTGCTACTAGACTTCGAATAGTTCTAGTAGAAGTCATTTTAACACTAGGAGAAAATATCTCATCAAATTCTATACCATTTTTCTGTGCAAACCCCTTCACCACAAGTCTAGCTTTATACCTTTTTCTACCTCCATCTTCTTCCTTCAACCTTTAAACCCATTTATACTGCAATGCTGTTTTGTCTGCAGGCAACCTGACTAAGTCCCAAGTCTGGTTATGTGCTAAGGATTCCATCTCTTCTTTCATTGCTTGCTCCCAATTCTTCCTAGTTTCTACCTGCACTGCTTCTTCATAACAATACATTATATAATGAAGGTGAATATCGTTCAGGGGGTCTAATTATCCTGGTAGATCTTCTAACACCACTTTCAGGTGTTTCAGCTGCTTGTTGCTGTTGTAGTTGTTTTTGTTGTTCTGGTCATTGATCATTATGATTTTCAGGCACCTTCACTTTTTCTGTGATGTCATCAAGAACTGTGTATTCTTTGTTTTCTTTTTCCTGTTTCTTTTCCTACATCTGATCCTTATACAAAAACTTTTCATTGAATATGACATATCTACTCCTAATGATTTTTTGTTTTTCATAATCATAAAAGCGATAACTAAAATCATTAACACCATATCCAATAAAGGTACATTTCTTTGATTTTCCCTCAATATTTGTTCTATTTTCTTTATTAATGTGGACAAAGGCTTCACAACCAAAAGTCTTTAAAAATGAGTAGTTTATATTCTTACTTGTCCATGCCTCCTCTGTAATAACACCATCCAAGGAACTTGAAGGCCCTCTGTTTATTAGATAAAAAACAATATCTACAACATCTGCCCAAAATGTAAAGGCAATCCTGCATGCAATCTCATGCACCTTGCACGCTTCATGATTGTCCTATTCTTCTCTCTGTGAATTCCATTCTCTAAACAGTACCTATCAAAATCTTTTCTACAATATTCACCTCCATTGTCTGATCTGAGACACTTCAACCTTTTTCCTGTCTCATTTTCAACCAAAGCTTTCCATTTCTTGAAAGTATCAAATACATAAGATTTATTTCAAATACAATAAATCCAGGTTTTTCTGGTTGCATCATCAATAAAATTAACATAATAACGAGATCCACTGAGAGATGATACCTGAGCAGGTACCCATACATCTGTATGCACAAGCTCTAATTTTTTGCTCTTCTTTTCTTTCCCAAATCTGAGGAATCTGACTCTCTTCTGTTTTCCATAAACACAATTTTCATATAATTTTAAATCAACATGCTTCAAACCTGGAAACAAATTTCTTGAGTGAAGAATGTGCATCCCCTTCTCACTCATGTGCCCAAGCCTATGATGCCACAATGTCATATCTTCTCCTGTAGAGGTTAAATAATTTACAGAATTATAAATACCATTGCATAAATACCAGGGCTCCTTTAGTGACCTTCCAGGTTTTATCTATAAAAGTAGTTACACAAGCTTCACCTCCCAACTGCCCTGTTGAAATTAGATTTTTCTTCAGATTTGGAACATGTCTTATCTCTTTCAATTGCCATTGATTTCCATTTTGTTGTTTTAAGAAAACTGTACCCATTCCAATGATTTTACTGGGTTTATCATCACCTAATCGAACCTGTCCAAAATATCCTTGAACATAATCATGAAAATGTTTCCTATCAGGTGTGGCATGGAATAAGGCCCCTGAATTTACCACCCGGGCATAAATAATATTTCCTAATGAAAGAATCAAAGCATCTTGCAACACATCACCTGTCACATTCGCTTCATGATCCTCTTCTTGTTGCATGTCTCCTTCTTTTCCCTTTCGAGACTTGCAGTCTTTCTTCAGGTGTCCTTTCTTCCCACATTTCCAGCACATTATGCCTGATTTGGATTGGGATCTGCCTTTCCTTGACTTACTACGATATCCTGGTCTCCTTCCTCTTTCCATTTTTCTTCCCCTTATCTTCGCAGTCAAAGCATTACTTGATGTCTCACCGGAGCTTTTCCGTCACATTTCCTTGCTAAGGATTGCACCGACAACATCATCAAACTTTAAAGTACTAGATTCAGAGACAGAGTTACTAATGGCCATAACTAAACCATTCCAACTTTCTGGCAATGAGCACAGAAATAACGGAGCCCTAACTTCATCATCAAAAGTTACCCCTACAGAACTTCACTGACTTGTAACTATATTAAAATCATTTAAATGATCTGCAACAAATCCACCTTTTGACATCTTCATATTAAATAAACACTTCATAAGAAATACCTTATTTGAGGCTGAGGGTTTTTTATATAGTTTGGCCAATTTCGACATTAAACCCTCTGTTGTCATTTCCTTTGAAATATTAAATGCTACCAACATTGCTAGGCGCAGTCATATTGTTCCAAGTGCCTTTCTGTCGAGAATATTCCATTTTGTGTCTGTCATACACGTCGACTTCTTTGTCTTTCTGCTCAATGGCAGGAATAGATCTCTCTTATAGAGATAATCTTCAATCTTCATCTTCCACAGCTGGTAGTTTTGGACGTTGAATTTTTCGACCCTAAACCTACCATCTTCCGCCATTGCTCCCACTCGAACCAGGAACCCTTCTCTCCTGCGACTTTATCAGCCAAATAGACCTTCGGCTCCGATACCAATTGTTAGAAAATTATATATTACAGAGCAATGTAATACATAAATATTGCAGAAATATAAACACAGAAAACACATAAAACAAGAGAGACACAGATATACGTGGTTCACCCAGTTTGGGCTACGTCCACGAAGAAATAGTCAGTCCATCCTTTATTATATTATCCAACAAACTGAAGAGATACGATCTACAGGAGATCCACTGTAACTCCTTCTTTGCTCTCAATCTCCTCTCTCTTCCTCACTCAGAATACAGAGCTACATAGATGCAATAAAATTCCCTCATATATAGTGAGGGGTTGCCTTCTAGGGCAAAAAACCCTAACTTAAACATAACTTCTACCGTCAGATCTCCGCCTAATGAACCTAAGTGTGGAAATAACATGTTAGACTTATGAACATCACCTGCCAACTCCCCCCCATTCAATACTCCTTGAAAGCACATGCCCTCTGAAGCTACCCTCGTGAGATCAAACCGGAAACTTACAGGCCTAAAAGGAACCACCCCTACAACCAATAGATATATTCTATAGGACCTAGGTTTGCCTCTTCTTTCTCTACTCGATTTGCTTGCACTTGAAGATCAATGGATTCTGCAAGTACAGAGCAATATTTGGATGGATCCATGTGAGGGATAGGTACAAACCTAAGAATATAGGTGTAGTAGAGTGTTGATATCAGAAGGTACAGACAGTGATGGTACGGTTTGATTTGAGTTGATTTGATTTAGGAAGGGACGGGATTCGATGGTATGATTTTCTGCCCCTTGAGGGTATGTGTTCGGTCATCGGATGACCTATCGTGCTTCGGACATGCCTTACCTTGATCGATCTGTTTCCAGTGATTCTTGAGGTGATGCATTTCCCCTCAGCCTTAGAAGATTCCAGGTACAATTCGGCTCATGTTTCCACTCTTTTCCTGGCACTTTCCACCCACCATATTAGGCTTGCCGATCTTATTGCTGGCTGAAAGAGGTACATGACCAACCTTGATGTCCGTTATGCACCCCATAGTGATTCTTTCAATACCTATGACACCTTTGAATATAGAAGATAATCAGGCTCCACACCCAACAGTTCCTTGAAGGGAACAACAATTGTTCCCTATAAGGAACAACGAATGAAAAATACACACGAATGGTGTTGTTCCGTGTCGGAAATGGTAAAAGGATATATACATGACGATGTTGTTCCTTATAGGGAATAGCAGCTATTCCTTAGGAGGAATAGCAGGAAGAAAAATTGCACACAGAAACTGTTGTTGCTTAGAGGGAACAATAGTTGTTCCTTAGAGGGAACAACAATTGTTCCTTAGAGGGAACAACGAAAAGAGAAAAATAATTGGACGCGAAATTGTTGTTCCTTAGAGGGAACAGTAGCTGTTCCTTAGAGGGAACAAAATTTGCTCCTTAAATGGAACAACGAAAAATTAGATGCAAACAAAACTATTGTTCCTTAGAGAGAACAATAGTTGTTCCTTATAGGGAACAACAACTGTTTGTTAAAGGGAACATCAATTGTTCCTTAAAGGGAACAACGAGAAAACAAGTCCAAACCAAACTATTGTTTCTTAGAGGAACAATAGATGTTCCTAAGAGGGAACATCAAGAAAAAAAAATCCAAATGAAACTGTTGTTCCTTAGAGGGAACAACAGTTGTTCCTAAGAGGGAACAACAAATTTTCCTAAGAGGGAAAAACAAAAAAACAAATATATGCAAAACTGTTGTTCCTTAGAGGGAACAACAACTGTTCTTTAAAGGGAACATCAAAAAGCAAATAGACATGAAAGTGTTGTTCCTTAGAGGGAATGAAAATTGTTCCTTAGAGGGAACAACAACTATTCCTTAAAGGGAATAGCACGAAAACAAATAAACAGGGAACTGTTGTTCCCTAGACAGAACAACAACTGTTCCTTAGAGGGAACAACAATTGTTCCTTAAAGGGAACAACAAAAAGCAAATACACACGAAAGTGTTGTTCCTTAGAGGGAATGACAATTGTTCCTTAGAGGGAAAAACAATTGTTCCTCAAAGGGAACAACACGAAAACAAATAAACAGGGAACTGCTGTTCATTAGAGGGAATGATAGATGTTCCTTAGATGGAACAACAACTGTTCCTTAAAGGGAACAACTTGAAAATCAAATATATAGGGAAGTGTTGTTCCTTAGAGGGAATGACAACTCTTCCTTAGAGGGAACAATAACTGTTCCTTAAAGGGAATAGCATGAAAACAAATATACAGGGAACTGTTGTTCCTTAGAGGGAATGACAGCTGTCCCTTAGAGGGAATAACAATTATTCCTTAAAGGGAACAACACGAAAACAAATAAACAGGGAAGTGTTGTTCCTTAGAGGGAAAGGTAGCTATTCCTTAGAGGGAACAACAACTATTCCTTAAAGGGAAAAACACGAAAATATGTACACAAAATTGTTGTTCCTTAGAGGGAACGACAACTATTCTTTGGAGGGAACAATAGTTGTTCCTTAGAGGGAACAATAAAAGAGAATTTATATACAATTTATACAAGCAAATTCAATCAAAACAGAAAGAAAAAATTTATGTACAAGTTTCAAAACAAATGAATTATTCACTGGGCTGATGCTGAGGACAGGTTGCCCTCTTCAGCCAGAATTTGTATGGTGGAATCTTCCTGTAGTTGTTGTCAAAAGGACTCCCTGGTGAACGATTTGTGATAGAGTCATACTCGATGTCCATTCGCTTTAAAAGAGTAACTAGACCCATCAATGGTGGCTAATGTGAGGGTGGAATTATTGTGCACCTTTTGTATCTCATAAGGTCCTAACCATCTGGTTTGGGGTTTTCTTGAGAAATCCTGGAACATAGAGTCATACAAGAGTGCTCAATCTCCTTCGTCGAAGATCTTCTTTTTGATAAGGGCACATGCCATTTCGCTCTTTGTTGCTGAATCAATGCAGTGTGTTGAAGATATGATAGCCAGATTTCGTCCAATTCATTGATTTGATGTAGCCTATTAATCTATGCTTCACTTAAGTCAAAGCCTACCCCCTGAGCTATTCTCAATTTCTGGATCTCAAATTCAATTGGGAAGATAGGTTCTTTTCCAAACACTAGCTGATATGGGGAATATCCCATGGTATTTCTCCATGTCATGCAGTATTCCCACAGGGCTTCTGGCAATCAGGGAGCCCAATCACGTCTATGTGATGCAACTATCTTTGTGAGGATTGCCTCGATTACCTTATTGGTGTTTTCTACTTGGCCATTTGCCTACGGGTGGCATGGAGTCGTGATTCTGTGCATGATATGATGGTTCTTTAATGTTACAATGATCTTATGGCCTATGAATTGTGGTCCTCCATCGGTAATTACCTCTCTAGGCAAGCCATATCGCACGAATAGTTGGAAAAGAAAGTGGATTACTGAGTCCTATGTTTCCCTTGGTAGTGCCTCTACCTCCACCCATTTAGTCACATACTTAGTTGCAACTAATATATATGTCTTTTGATTAGATGATGGGTTTATTGGGCTGATGAAATCTAATGCCCATCGCTCAAAAGGTTCAATGACTATCTATGGGTGTAGGGGCATCTCGTTAGACTGCCTAGGGCATCCCATTCTTTGGCAACTATCACATGCCTAGACAAACTTCTTGGCATCTTTAAAAATGGTGGGAAATAATAGCCCATCTATAATACTTTGTAACTAGTTTGGTGGTCTGCAAAATGTCCGCCGCAAGGCCCATCATGGCAAGCTTTCAGAATTTCGAAGATCTTGTCTTCCTTGACACATCTTCTAATGTGCATATCGGCCCCTGTATGAAATAAATAGCCTTCAATCCAAGAGAATCGCGTGTTGCACTATAGTATTTGTTTTCTTTCATTAGGAGTCAAGTGCTTGGGTAACTTGCCTATTGCTAAGTAATTTGCGACATCCCCATACTATAGTGTTTTTACAGTTACAACAAATAAATGTTCATCAGGAAACTGGTCTTCTACTGTTGCCGAGTCATCTGTCTTTGGCATCCGTGAAAGGAAGTCCGCTATTGGATTTTCTTTTCCTGTTCGATCTTTGATAGTGATATCGAATTCCTGTGAAAGAATCAACCATCTTGTCACTCTTGCATTTGTAACAGGTTTATTAGCTAGATATTTAATAGCAGAGTGATCAGTGTATAAAACTACATGGTATCATGTTATATAATGTCTAAATTTATTGATAGCATAGATTACAACCAAAAAATATTTTTCAGTAACAGTATAATTTAATTCAGCAGAAGATATTTTTTTTTCTGATATAGTATATTGCATATGGCTTTTTATCTTACTCCTGGCCGAGAACTGCTCCAATGGCTGTGTCTGAAGTGTCAGATGAAATCTGGAATGGAAAATCCCAGTTTGGGCCCCTTAATATTGAGGCTTTTGATACAAGCCACTTTAAATCTTCAAAAGCACTATCACATTTATCAGTCCAAATGAAATCAATATTCCCTATTAATGCATATAGTGGTGCAACAATTTGAGAAAATTCTTTATAAATATTCTATAATAGCTAGAAAATCCCAAGAAACTGCGTGCCTCAGTTTGTGTGGAAGGGGAAGGTATTAAAAGAATTATCTGAATTTTTGCTAGATCTACTTGGATTCCAGCTACTGAGATATAGTGACCCAAGATGAGGCCCTCAGTCATCATCATGTGGCATTTTTCATGGCTTAAACAGAGTTTGGTGGCAATGCATCTTTGTAAAACTTTCGCCAATGTTTGTAATGTTGGCTCAAAGTCATCTCTGTAAGGTGTATAGCCCTCTGAAATGTGGCAGGGGCATTGCACATCCCAAAAGGTAAGACCTTGTAAGCGAATGTTCCCCAAGGGCAGGTAAAGGTAGTCTTATCTTGATCTTCAAGGGCAATCTGAATTTGATTGTATCTGCTGAAGCCATCTAGGAAAGAAAAGAATTTTTTTCCTGCCAATGTGTCCAAGACCTAGTCAATGAACGGAAGGGGAAAATGGTCTTTTTGGGTTGCTTTATTAAGCTCTCTATAGTCAACACATATACGCCACTTTCCATTTCTTTTTCACACCACTATTACTGGAGAGACCCATTTGCTGTCAGATATGGGGTAGATGAAGTTTACATCTAACAATTTTTGTAGTTCAACTTTAACAATATCTTTAAGATGAAGATTTAACCTCTGTTGAGGTTGTCGAATGGGCCTAGCATCTTTCTCTCTATAAATGTGGTGCATGCATAATTAGGGATCAATCCCTTTCATGTCCAGGTAATCCCATTCAAATGCTTCTTTATATTTTCTCAGAAGTTGAACAAGCTTCTGCTCTTGGTCAGCAGTCAAATTTTTATTAATATTCAAAGTTTTTCCTGGCTCAATTTCTATGGTTTTTCTATTATAAATAAAAGTTGTTGGCATTGATTTATCGTTAATATCTTTTAAGGGATCTTCTTCTATGTCGTTATCGAGGGCTGTTTCGATCATGTGACATTTTAGATGGGATATGACATCTGGTTGGTTAATGTAAGTGTTAATGATGTCATCTTCCATTTGCTCCTTAAATTCAAGAGCATCTTCTATGGTTAGCAGTGATCTAATGTTTTCAGTTAGATATGATTCAAGTTGTTTTCTGGTTTTGATTATTGTTAAACTTGGCTGAGCTGGAGGATATAAGGTTGAATTATTCACTTTGCTTCCTCATTTTATAGTCATGTTGCTTGTTCGACAGCTTATGTAAGCATCCGCGATTGCTAGCCAAGGTCTACCTAGAATTAGGGGATGTCCATCAAGTCGGTTTCTAGGATTGATGATCAAAAAGTTTGCAACGTATTCCCAGGAGTCTACTGACACCATTACATCCTGTAATGTGCCTTCTAGTTTGACTACCGATCAGTCATCCAATTCCAACAAGGTCATGGTTGGGTCCAAGGATGTAATGCCAAGCTTTTGACAAATTGTGATTGTAAGAATATTGATTTCCAATCCTAAATCAACTAATGCATTAGGGAAGGAGCATCCATTTATTTGCACAGTGACTATAGGATTTCCTGGGTCCTCATATTTTACAGGTGCTTCTCTTCCTGATAGTAAATCAGATAAGGTACTGACTACATGGACAACTGGGGTTGTTTTTATTTTCCTCTTTGGATTTTTCACACACAATTCTTTAATAGATTTTGCATAAATTGGGATGTCCTGAATAGCCTGGAGGAGTGGTATTTTTATACACAAATTTTTTAATTCTCCTAAAAGATCAAAATCAGGGTATTCTATTGGGCGGGGTATGATTAATCTTTCTGGGAATGGTGAAGAGGAGGTGATCATTTGATCATGAGTTTTCTGTTTAACCATGTCCTCTACTTGTGGTGCTTGTTCTACAGGTATCTGATCTTCAATTTGTTTGTTTTTATCCCCCTCTTATTCTATTATCCGCCCAGTTCTTAATTGAAGTTCATTGCACTCCCTTAACTCGGTTTTTGGCTCTGATCCTTCAATAATTTGCATATATTGAACCGGTTTGTTGTTGGGGTTTGGGTTGGGTTGGGTTGGGAGCTATGATCATAGGTTGGTCTGAGGGTTCTGTTGCAATGTGTAGGGTACTGGCAGTGTGGGTTGAGGTAGGGGGATTTTTCTTGCTGGCTGATTTGTAGGTCTTTGCCAGCTTGACTGCTAGTTCTGGTTCTGTGAAGTTGAGGGTGGCCATTGGGATTGATATGCATTATTTTTCCAAAACGGTGGGAAGTAAGAGGAATTTGGCCAATTGTTATTTTGATTTGATTGGTTGGGCCAAGGTTAGGAAATGGTTGTTGTGACCAATTGGAAAAAGGTGGATGATTCTGCAACATGGCTCCCAGGTATTGCTGCGAATTATATTGCTGATTTTGAAAGAAAGAAGATGGATCAGTCGGTGTACCTGTTTGTTGTGGTTTCCATTGGTGATGCTGATTTAGCAGGTAGACTGGTTCTGTTTCTTCTTCTACCTCCTTATAGACTGCTTTTAGCCCTAGGAGTGATGGGCAGCTTTCTGTAGCATGATCTTTCATACATATGGCACAGGTTTGTACCATATGCAATGGGCACTCTTTGTGACTATGCTTCTTTCTGCATCTAGGATAGAGTATCACCAAGTTTTGTTCTGCTTCTGCCTGCTTTTGTTTGGCTTGCATAGCATCCAATCGCATTGTCAGAGTTCCCAAAATATATGTTTTGAAATCCTCTAGTAGGTTGCCAATTTCTGCACGAGTTATACCTCCACCAGAGATTTTGTTGTCCCTCGTGGTCATGTCACATTTTGCTGGTTTCAATCTTGTACTGCCTCTTGAGGAACTAATATACAATTTAATAATGTCAAGATATTCCTCTTGATATATATCACCTTTACCCATAATATTTAATGTTTCTATCCATTGTTCCTTCATCCCTTTAATTAGTGTAGTTTTTAGCACATTATCAGTAAAGGCGGAGTTGCATAGGGGGACCGCTGGAGGTTATATTGAAATCATTCCACATATTCTTCTAATGTTTCACTAGGTCTTACTACCATTTGGAATATTTCGTCTTTCAATTCCCTAGATCTGCAATAGTCCTGATATTTTTTTTGGAAAGCGGTTTTCATTTGTTCCCAATCATTTATCATGCCACCACATAATCCCATAAACCAATGCAAGGTTGCTCCTTTCAGTGTGGAAGGAAACAATTTTAGTTTTTGGGGGTCAGTGGTATAATCATAACCCCGACATAATACATCAAATTCAAACAGAAATGCATCTAGATCCTCTGATGTTAATCCATGAAAGATGGGAATGTTTTGGAGAGGGATAGCTTTAATGGGTGCATTGACTGTTGTGTCAATGATGGGATATTGCAATGTAGAGGTCTGAGGTGCTTGTGGGTTGTTGGCCATTTGATCAAATATGTGCCAATACCCTTCCGGGATCTCTAGAGAGTTATTCCTAGGATGATTAGAAGGGATGGGAATGATCTTAACAAAACTCCCTCGATCTGGGATACTAGGTGTTCCTTGTTGAATTACTACCTGAGGGGATTTTTGTTCCTCTGTTTCCCCTATTTCTCCTCCTCCTTCACGAATATTGGAAGAATTCCCTTCTTGTGAGGAAATTAGGCACGAATTTTCAATCTCTTGAAAACTCTGATAATTGCCACTGTTTTGTTGCGGACCTCAGCGAAGGTTACAGATGGTGAGCCTATGGCCCGAAGGGAGATAGTAGGTTGTCTAGAAGCAATGTTTCTAGGACCTACTGATGGCTGAGATTCGACCTTATTTAGATATCATCTATGAACATTGATCGTCCAAGGGTCATCGGTCCCTTAGATCTATCGGGTTTGGGTAGTGGAATTGGATTGTTTTCGAGTTTTTTCTTCTTAGTCATTCATGCAAACAATTCAATGTTTATCTCTACCCTAAGTTCTTAAAAATTTTGCTAGAAAGCAGGATGGGGAGCAGGCATTTTACGTGCTCTGTACACAGGTTCTTACCTTTCATTTTTAATACACAGTTTTCTCCCAACAGATAAGCAACAAATACCTATTTCAGATTTTTGTAATTGTGCTGAAAAGTGGGTGGAGGAGCAAGAACTTTACTTACTCATTATGTAGGTACTTACCTTCTGTTTTCAAAACCCAATTCTTATTTAACAACAATCATCAGATGTACATTACTCCTTAGAAATGGCTACACTCCTTAACAACGACGCCAAAATGTTGAGTGATAAAAGGTTCCTTTTTAACTCCTAATTATCTTCACATTAATTATCAATGGGGCAGGTCTTTCTATTTCAAGTGTGTACACAGTCTGTGGCGACTATTTAACTCATAGAGTAATGCTTCTAAATTGTAGTATAGATCTTTTAAATAAAAGAGTAAATGGATGCAACAAGTAAATTCTAATTACAATTAAAAGAAAACTCAATCCTTTAATGAAATCAAATCCTACAACAATTTAGGTAAAAACAATATGAAATTCAAGTAACAACGATATCAGTTAAGAGTAAAACAATGATAACTCTTCTCTTAGAGACTGATTGAATTGAAATCAAATGCACTACTCTTTAAAACAACAATGACATCAATATGAGAGACTAAAAACAGTAGTTAATTCTCATTACAGTTGATTACATCGAGCAGGATATTCATCTGGGAAACTCAATCCAAAGAGAAAGGAAACTAATTAAACAATAAAGCTGTAAATTATATAAAACAGAGCTATTCTGTCAACGCAAAGAAATAAGGAACAACAATAAAATAATAATAGCATAAAGCAATAAACTAACAATTGTCACAATTGCAAGAATCAGAAATATATGACACGAGTGTAGTGAATTCCACCAAAAGCTGGGCCCTTAGCTGCCAGCATACACTGCTAGTTACTTCAGATAAATGGAAAGGAACAACAACTCCTCTTATATATTAATCATGAAAGAGTATTACAACATATTTGCGATCTTCGCTACAACGAAAGTTTGTAATTGAGAATTACAATAATGATAACAATAGTTGTCCCCTTTCTGCTTGCAATCGTTTCCTTTTATAATGAAAAAGGGGTAAAAGAGATAGATGATAAAAGTGATCCCTCAGGATCTCTCGATCTTAAGGGATTCACACAATTTTCTAACTTTAGACATTTTTCCCTTCTTGCGCTGATCCTGTTGATTTGCTCTTGGATGTATCTACAATCGTTGTGTCCTTCCTTAGCTTGCTACTTTTTTGATGTCCCTTAGTTAGGGAACAATGGTTGTCCCTTTTTGTACTTTCCTGCATAAGAAAGGATAATAATTAGCCAAAGCATAACTGTAAATTAATTTATATATTTCTTACCGTAATTTCTTAATAAATTAGTGCATTGAGATATAGAAAGGATGAGAATAAAGGAAAAGGGTAATAAGTTAATAGTAAATTCATACCTTTTCCATGACCCAACAATATGCAATACAAATAGTGGGGTTTTGAGTAGTGGCTTTCCCTAGACACATCTTGTGTTATTTGCCATTGATTTATCTTCTTAGTGTTCATATTGTTTTCATCGATCTATTGACTTCTGCTGGTTGAAAGTAGAAGTAGATTCTTATCTTGTGCTTTAGTACATTACATGAGCTTGTGAATCTACATGATTTTCTACATGGTATCGGAGCTGAGAACAATATAGTAGAGGAGATTTCAAAAATTTAAGTTTTGGGTTACAGGTGAAATTCAAGTTTGCAATACATACTTCAGTATCGGCAGATGGCATTCTACGGTTTGTGGCTCGAGTATGCCTTGGAAGGCAACTCAAATTTTATAGTCTGGAAGGACAAAATGGAGGCTGTGTTAGAGGATAATGGCTTGAAGGAATTATTTTATCAAAAAATTCCTAATCCAACAACATCAAATGCACAAAATTTGGCCAAATGGAAGAATTGTGTGGTGAGGGCGAGGCAGATAATCCTTGAGGGATTTTGAGACCACATTGTATCGAGTCTTCATGGAAAGGAAAATCCATATGCTATGTGGAAAACGTTGATGGAATTGTATCAGAATAGCAGTGACCAAAGGAAATTGACACTTGAAGGACAAACTTTAAAAATCAAAATGGAGAAAGGCAAGACAATTCTGAAATACTTAACCAAGTTCACTTAGTGTTGTGATGAACTTGGAAGTGTTGGAATCACAGTTTTCAAGGATGATATGGTGAATAGTGCTCTTATAGGACTCCCAAATAATTGGCATAGTTATCAGGACTCTGTCAATTATCGGGAAAAGCTACTAGATTGGGAATGACTGTGGTCAGATTTAATGTAGGATGAGATGAGGAGAAACACCAGGGATGTCTCTTCATTAAAGACTACTGATGAAGAGAATTGTGCCTTAGAGATTAAGGCGAAGAAGAGGAAAGGGAAAGCTTCCCATTCCAAATCATATTCTTATCATGGAGGTAAGAAGAAAGACATAATGAAATTTAAGTGCTTTCATTGTCATGAGTTGGGCCATTTTGCTACAAATTTTCCACTCAAGAAGTCTGAGAAGAATTCCTCAAGAGGAGTGATGAGTGAGGCTTTTGCCTCTCAATTCAAATTGGACTTTTCCCTAATTTCATGCATGGTGTCATCAATGTTGGGAAGTGTGTGGTACTTAGATAGTGGCAATCCATTCCACATGACTGGCAACACAGATTTATTCAGTGACCTGGAGGAGAAAGATCTCTAGATGCATTTCGAGATATGTGACGAAGGGAAGTATAGTGTTACTAAATTGGGAATGGTTACTTTTCAAAGGGAGCATGGGGCTCCGCTCACCTTGAATAATGTTATGTATGTGCCTAGGCTTGAGAAGAACTTGGTATCCATTGCCATGCCTGATGATAGAGGCTATGATGTTATGTTCTCGAAAGGAAAGGCATTCCTTCGACAAATAGCCACATGTAAGGTAAGCAAGATAGGGATTTAGGTGAAGAATATCTATAAGCACGAGGTAGAGGAGTGTGCTTATTTGAGAACAAAAGAAGAAAGGGTGTAGAGCCGAGATGTTGGCAAATTCTGGCACAGGTGATTGGGCCACTTGCATCATGGGGCTTTGAAGATATTGCAGCGTAGCTCTACAAGTCTTCCCAAAGGTATGCTTGAGAAAGTTGATACATGCAATGGGTGTACTTTGGGAAAATACACCAAGTATTCCCTTCACGACATAGATAATCGAGCATCTATTCTAGAGCATGTCCATTTAGATGTGTGTAGACCATTCTTGACAGCATCCATGACCAAACACAAGTATTATGTTATATTTGTTGATAACTTTTCTCGTAAATGCTGATATTTTTCATGCAGAAAAATGATCAAACCTTCACAAAGTTTTGTGAGTTTAAAGCATTGGGGGAGAAAGAGTTAGGAAAGAAGGTTAAAGCTCTACGAAGTGATAACGATGGTGAGTATGTCTTAAATCAGTTTAAGAACTACTATGTAATGGGGGGTGAGAGAAAGAAAAATAGAATAGGAGGGGAAGAAAGGGCGATGTTGCATGATTAGGGCCTACCACTACACTTGTGGGCTAAGGCATTCAACACAATGGTTTATGTTCAGAATTGTAGCCCACGTTAGATACTTTAGATGAAGACACCAGAGGAAGCTTATTCTGGTAAGAGGTTAGATGTTGGTCACTTCATGATTTTTGGGTCATTAGTATATTTCCATGTGACCAAAGATGCATAGAAGAATCTTGAGCCTACAATATATTTGGGGATATTTGTGGGGTACACTGATACACCTCACAACTATCGGGTGTACTTCCCGATCAACAGGATGAAAGTGGTTTGCAGGGATGTCAGATTCGATGAGGAGAAGGCCATGCAAGTTTGCCTTTAGAGGGAGCTTGAGGTACATGCCGATGAGGATATTTTAGCTCCTGAGGTTTATTAGCCATAGATTGATGTTGAGCAACCACATGCAGAGGATTTGGGAGTGGAGACATCCACTTAGGAAGATGTTGGCATTATGATATAGGTGTTGTCCTTGATGGCAACTCACTCAGATGGAAGATCACTGTGCAGTATGTAAATAGCAAAGAATCATAGATCATACTACAAAGGATGAAGAAAGAGAGGTATACCTAGGTTCACCTTGACCAAGCTGCATATACATGCAAGTTCACTGAACTCAAGTCGCGTATACATACACACGCACTTTCAAAGAAGGAAAAAAATGTATATGTTGGAAAACTAAGTTTTTGGTCCGAGGTATTTGGTCCAAGGTGTTTTGATCCATGGTATTGGTCCAAGGTATTGGTCCTAAGTGGTTTTCATCCATGGTATTGGGAAAGGCCTAAAACTATATAATGAGGAGAATATCATTAGGCCAAGGTGTGCAAGTATCGAATATTTGATGAAGTGTGAGATCTAGTATGCAGGTTATTAATTTATAGTGCTTTGCTTGATCTGAACCAAAGATGAAACTTAGCTGCTGATGAGGGATAAGATCTAATGATGGATCGAAATCTTAAGGCTTGAAATGAATTATCATTATATGTATAGTCTAGATCTGAATACTGACGCATGTTTTATTATGTAAATGTTATGATTTGGGTATAACTAAAGTCTGGAATAGCTACAAAATTAAGAATTAATATTTGCAGATGTATATGCTGGTTGGCTTTGGTAAAATAATGTATACATGTTGGTTTGGTTCATCAGAGCAGTGTATACATTATGAGATATGATATTTGAGGTTTCAATTGGATTTGGCTATTTTTGCATAATTCTGGGTTCTATTCTGTGTTCTGGTGATTGTGTTTTGATGATTGTATACTAAATGTTCAAATTGATTGGTTGATTGTGATTTGCTTCAGTGATGATGGGACTTCAGTGATTCAATTATGGGTGATTCAGAGATTGATGATTGAGTTTCAATGATTGGTTAATGCATATGTATTTGATGGTTATACTGCAGTGGTGATTGACTTTGAGCTTCAATGTTGTTGATGGGTCCAGTGTGAAAATTGGATGAAAATTATGGTGTTGTGTTCCAGGAGTATCCGGTCTGAAAATTTATGAAACATGGTCCCTGGAGGAAGAAATAAGGTCTTAGCCTTTTGTAGGTCGGCGCCTACGTACTAGTAAACATATCAGCTAGTACAAGAGCTAGGGGGTTGTAGCTCCCTTTCAGTAGAAGCTGGAGAACAAGAGAAGGTTGTAGCCTTCTGTAGGTGGGTGCCTACATACTGGTATGAGTCATTGAGTCTGCACCAGTACAAGATTGTAAATAAGTTTTTCTTATATTAAAAGAAGACAATAGCAGGTGGTTTTTGTCCCCGCATTGGGTTTCAACCTTAAATCTTGGCGTTCATGTGTGTTTCTCATGTGTGATGGTTTGTTCTATTATTACTACACCTGGTTAATGTTTATATGGTTAATTAAGTACTGATGCACTGATTAAAGACCAACATATGATTAATTAACTCAATCATAAGTTTGCTCGACATATGCTTGTTTCCTTAAATATAGTTGCGTGTACACGCGAGTTACCTTCATTGAAGTAGCATATAATTTTGAATATGAAAGGAAAAAGATTATTGATTTTACTAATATTGATTCACCCCCCTCTCAGTATTATTTCCAACAATTGATATCAGAGTAGTTCCTTCAGAAGAAGCTTGATTGCTTGAAGGGAGATCCATCAACATGAATAATCAAGAAAGCATGGGATCCATAAGACTGCCAATCTTCGATGGGAGCAATTCTGTTTATTAGAAAATAAGAACCAAAACCTATCTACAATTGCTTGGAACGGATTTCTGGGAAGTTGTGGAAGGCATATATACATTTCCAACAACAATTCCTACAGATACATCAGGTAAAAAGGATCATGAAAGAAATGCCAAAGCTGTCACTATTTTATTGGGAAGTTTGTCAAAGTCGTGCAGCTCAAATCAGCCAAAGAAATATGGGACAAAATCGTTCTAAGCTATGAAGGAGACTCTCAGGTAAAACACTCTAAGCTTCAAACTCTTAGAATTTAGTATGAAACTCTTAAGATGCATAATGATGAAAGCATAGCTAGTTACTTCCTACATATAGATGAGGTTCTCAATTGTATGAAGAATCTAGGTGAAGAAATTAAGGAAGTTACCTTAGTTGAGAAATTTTTGAGATCCATTTCTGCTAAATTTGAACCCAAAGTGTTTTCCATAGAAAAAAAATAGGATCTCCAGAATATCACTATGACACGGCTTCACATAATCTTAACTGCCTTTGAGATGAGAAAAGGAGGACCATCAGATATGGGAGAAGCCGCATTTAAAGAATCAGCAAAGGGATAAGAAAAAATCAATGAATCAGGACACATTTCAGAAGAAGAAGATGAGGTAAATTTTGTTAAGAAGCTTCAATAGGGTTCTAGAAGGTTCAAAGGTAAGCTACCTTTCAAATGATTTTCTTGTGGTAGTGTTGGTCATTACGCTTCTAGATGCCCTCATGACAAAGGAAATATGTCTGAAGAAGGTAATAGAAGTTATTATACTCATGATGATAGTGATGGCTTGTCCAATAGTGATGAAGATGATCAAGAAATTAAACTACTCATGGCATATGAAAATAATGCCTTAGAAAAGGAAGATTTCCTTAAAGAAATCAGTCAACTTAAAATTAGTTTGGGAGAAAAGGATACAATCATAAACACAGTGACACATCAACTCAATGAAAAGTATAAACACAATGAAGTATTAGAATGTGAAGTAGTAAGTCTAAGAAAAGAACTTAAAAAGACAAAGACTCTGAATCTTAGATTTGGTAAAGGATCAGAAACGTTAGATGAAACCCTCAAAGTTCAGCGTTCACCCATTATAAAGATTGGTCTTGGTTTTCATGAAGGTGAATCTAGCTCACAAGGTGAGGTAAGAAACTCCAATGAAAAATCTGAGATGCTCAACAAGGAAATAAAAAGTCAACCCCATCAACAACCAAGGAAAGAAATTCTTCAAACAAAATATTTTACTCCTAATTGTGGAAGTGATAGTTGGTTATTTCCTTCGATGAATGATGTTGAATGTTTTATATGTCATAATTTTGGACATGTTGCAACTAGATGCAGAAGTAGAATGGTTCAAGACTGTCACACAAAAATATCATCACGTTCTAGGTACTTTAAGGGATATTTTTTTGCGTGCAATGTGTTTGGTCACAAAGCTATTGACTGCAATAAAAGGAATATGAAACATGTAAGATGTTATGCATGTAACAATTTTGGACATAAAGTAAAGGAATGCAGGAGCAAGTTTCGGACACCAAACCAAAAGGAACATACATCATTACAATCCAAGGTACTGAAGAAGATGGAATTATTGTCAGAAAGATGTGGCATAGCTCATTTTGTATACATAACAGACCCAGGTGAAGTTGAAGGTGTAAAACTTCAATATTCCAATTTTCATATGCAACTATTATGAAGAGAAGTCGCATATATATATGAGTTAGAAGTTGCACAGTCGTGTATATGGTGTTTTGAGGAAAAGCAATAGGACAAAATCAGGAAAAGGAGTCCGATATGGTTCAGTCACTTATCTACTATGTTTGATATGGTTACAATTTGTTGATGATATGTATAAATGTGTTGGTACTCATAAGTTTACACAGGTTTAGGGGGAGCATATGCTTCTAATAATGCATTGTTGGCATGATCTTAGAAGATCTTGGTACAAATCCACATAGTTGTTTTGATTTAGGTGACTCTTTTGATGATGGAAATTTACAGGCTATTGATCTTGATGCTATTGATGGTGCATATCATATGATAGTTGCTGATGACTGTCATGGTCTTGTTTAGATATCTGGTCTTTGTTATAAATGTCATGTATGTCATTCAATGTAAAGGGCATATAAAGACCCATGATGTAATAATTTGTCTTTGTCTGTTGTAGTCCTTTTTGGTCATATGATGTAATTTGTATCCCCACTTTGCATGGGATGGATGATGTAATTCCTATCATGTATATCCCCACTTGGTTGGGAGCATGAGTCAAATTTGGTATATCCCCACTTGGTTGGGAGATGGATGTATGTATAAGTCATTTGTGATAGGAAGGGCATACTCACTTAGTTGAGTTATAGAGTCATGTTATTCTTTTAGAAAAGATTTTTTCAGACTCTGCATATGCTCAGGGGGAGCATGGATGATATAGTGCATCTCAACATGTACAAAGGGGGAGCTCAATCAGATAATTGAGCATGTACTTAGGGGGAGCATGGACAACATAATGTATATCAAAAGGGGAGAATATCTTGGCCCACCCTTTGCCCTTGATGTCAAAGGGGGAGAGTGACTTGGTGTTGTGGTTGCCATCAAGTCCAAAGGGGGAGATTGTTGGCATTATGATACAGGTGTTGTCCTTGATGGAAACTCACTCAAACGGAAGATCACGATGTAGCATGTCAACAACAAAGAACCATAGATCAGACTACGAAGAATGAAGAAAGAGAGGTATACGCAGGTTCAACTTGACCAAACTGCGTATACACGTAGGTTCACTGAACTCAAGTCACATATACATACACATGCACTTTCACAGAAGGAAAAAAGCGTATATGTTGGAAAACTTAGTTTTTGGTCCGAGGTATTTGGTCCAAGGTATTTTGATCCATGCTATTGGTCCAAGGTATTTGGTCCGAGGTATTGACCCTAGGTATTTGGTCCAAGGTATTTGGTCCGAGGTATTGACCCTAGGTATTTGGTCCAAGGTATTGGTCCTAATTGGTTTTGATCCATGGTATTGAGAAAGGCCTAAAACTATACAAGGAGGAGAATATCATTAGGCCAAGGTGTGCAAGTATCGAATATATGATAAAGTGTGATATCTAGTATGCACGTTATCGGTTTATGGTACTTTGCTTGATTTGAACCAAGGATGAACCTTAAACTGATTAGGGATAAGATCTAATGATGGATCGGGATCTTAAGGCTTGAATTGAATTATCATTAGATGTATAGTATAGATCTGAATACTGACGCATGTGCTATTCTATAAATGTTATGATCTAGGTATAGCTAAAGTCTAGAATAGCTGCAAAATTATGAATTAATATTTGCAGATGTATATGTTTGTTGGCTTTGGTAAAAGTGCGTATACACGCTGGTTTGATTCATCAGAGTAGCATATACATTATGAGATATGATATTTGAGGTTGCAGTTGGATCTGGCTGTTGTTATAGAATTCTGGGTTCTGCTCTGTGTTTTGGTGACTATGTTTTGATGATAGTATACTAAATGTTCAGATTGATTGGTTGATTGTGATTTGCTTCAGTGATGATGGGACTTCAGTGATTCAATTTTTGGTGATTCAAATATTGATGATTGAGTTTCAATGATTGGTTAATGTAGATGTATTTGATGGTTGTATTGTAGTGGTGATTGACTTTGGGCTTCAATGTTGTTGATGGGTCCAATATAAAAATTGGAGGAAACGTGGCCTTTATATTATGGTGTTGTGTTCCAGGAGTATCCAGTCTGAAAATTTATGAAACGTGGTCCCTGGTGGAAGAAAGAAAGTCGTAGCCTTCTGTAGGTTGGCGCCTACGTACTAGTAAACATATCGGCTAGTACAAGAACTAGGGGGTTGTAGCTCCCTTTCAATAGAAGCTAGAGATCGAGAGAAGGTTGTAGCCTTCTGCAGGTGGGTGCCTGTGTACTGGTATGAGTCTACACTAGTACAAGATTGTAAATAGGCTTTTCTTATATTAAAAGAAGACAAGAGTAGGTGGTTTTTGTCCTGCATTGGGTTTCCACCTTAAATCTTGGTGTTCATGTGTGTTTCTCATGTGTGATGGTTTGTTCTGCTATTACTACACCTGGTTACTATTTATATGATTAATTAAGTATTGATGCACTGATTAAAGACCAACATATGATGAATTAACTAAATCATAAGTTTGTTGGATATACACTAGTAGCCTTAAATATAGTTGCGTGTACATGCGAGTTACCTTCATTGAAGTAATGTATATAATTTGAGTATGAAAGGAAAAATATTATTGATTTGAATAATACTAATTCACCCCCCCT
Organism: Pinus taeda; assembly: GCA_000404065.3. Lineage (NCBI taxonomy): Eukaryota > Viridiplantae > Streptophyta > Pinopsida > Pinales > Pinaceae > Pinus > Pinus taeda. The sequence goes on along the minus strand of APFE031178449.1, from coordinate 27,237 downwards.
CTCAGTATTATTTCCAATAGAAAAGTCTTCTAGAAAGGGAAGGAATCACACCAGAGAGTCTGATAGATTGTTGGATGATGCATGGGAGAACGTGGGAGCACCCACTTCTCTGTGTAAGTAGAAGAGGTCACCTGAGAGGTACACTAGATACATGCCTCTTATGGGCGAATGTGTTGTGATAGAGCCATCTTCCTTTAAGGAAGCAATGTATTAGTCGGTTTGGGTTGATGCCATTGTGGAGGAGTATGACTCCTTAATTTGTAACAATGTTTAGAATATGGCCCCGAGACCGGAGGAAAAGTTAGTGGTGATCTCTAGTTGGATTTACAAGGTAAAGAAAGATGCATATGGTAGTGTGGAGAATCATAAGGCTAGATTTATGGCCCGTGACTTTTCATATGTAGAGGGGATTGACTATGATAAGACCTTTGCTCCAGTTGCAAGGTACTTGTCAACCAGGTATATATTGACACTATCAGCACAAATGGGTTGGAAGATACATCAGATGGATGTGAAGACAACCTTCCTTAATGGAATGATTGAGGAAGAGGTGTATAGAGAGCAACCTAAAGGTTTTGAGACCTTTGACCATGAGTCACATGTGCGTCGGCTCAAGAGAGCATTGTATGGGCTGAAGCAAGCACCCCATGCTTGGTACACCAAGATAGATAACTACTTCATTAGGTTGTGCTTCATAAAGAGTGAAGCAGATGTGAATCTATACCACATAGTGCTGGAAGGTAAACTATTTATCATTGTACTTTATGCGGATGATCTCATACTAATAGGTGATGATTAGTTTACCAAGTCTTATGAGAAGGACCTTGCAAGAATGTTTGAGATGAAGGACATGGGGCTCATGCATAACTTTATTAGCATGGAGGTATGATAGGGAGATGGTGATTTGTTTGTGTCTCAGGGAAAGTATGACAACGATACACTTAGGAGATTCTGCATGGAGAGCAACAAACCCATGGAGACTCATCTAGCATGTAACTAGAGAAAGGAGGATGCTACTTCAGGGGACGTAGTGGAAGCTACTGTTTATAGTAAGCTTGTGGGTTCACTCATGTACTTGGTGAACACATGATTGGATATGTGCTATGCAATTAACTAGCTTATTCAAGCGATGGTTAGGCCTACCAAGTTGCATTGGAAGGTGGAAAAGCATGTGCTGAGATACCTCAAGGGTACTTCTCAGTATGGATTATGGTACAGATAGATAGAAGAAGTGAAGCTTCAAGGTTTCATCAATGCAGATTGGGAAGGGAGTCCATCTGACTAGAAGAGCACATTAGGAGGAATCTTTAGTATTGGGTCAACGACAGTTTCTTGGTACAATAAGAAACAAAGATCAGTTGCACTCAATTTGGGAGAGGCCGAGTACATAGCAGCAAGTAAGGAAACATGTGAAGTCATCTGGATGAGGAAGATCTTGGTTGGTTTGTTTCGTCGGTAGATGGATACAACTGTGATTTACTGCGATAAACTTAGTTGTATCAAACCCTTTGAAATTTTAGTTTTTCATGATCAGTCCAAGCATATTGATATCCAATATCATCATCTCCAAGATTGTGTATTGAGGCGATTATGTTGTTATTGTACATTCCCATGGAGGAGCAAGATGCTAACATTTTGACAAAGGCATTGTCAAGCTGTAATTTCGAGTTTCATAGGGACAGGATTAGGGTAGTTAATAATCCTTTCTTGTTGAGAGGGAGTGTTGAGAAACGACAAAAAAAAAAAAAAAATCTAGTTTAATCTATCCTTGAATTAAACTGAGAATTAAAATTAAATTATATTCTCATAGAAACTTGTAAATAGTTAATTAAGTTTAATTAACTTAATTAACATAGGAATTTCAAGTTGGAAGTCTTTTTGTAGTCATGTATATATTCTCCCTAAGTTTTAGGGGTCCAATATGAGTTTAAATTGAGTTGGAAATTAGATTAATCAATTTATCGAGTTAAGATAAGTTAATTTAGTTCCAAACTGTTTGAGGAACTAATAGAGAATTAACAGTCAGTTGGTGCACTAGTGCATCCACAAGTGTCACTCTAGTTAACATAATATTCCCTCATCATAAACTCATGCATGTCGATTTTGAGAAAGGCCCAATTGAGACTAGAGTGCAGGGACATTGTACTATCAATTGTATTATTTACTGGAGTGTAAATATCATGCATGCATAAGAGATTCATCCTATATTTGGATTGCACAATTTTGGAAGCATGAATTCCTTTTAAATACGGTCTATTCATACTAGGAATTACGTAAGATATTAGGGGCTTGGAGAGTTGTAGAACTGGCTAAGTGTTGGCCAAGAGCTAGCTTATGAGTTGAGAGAGTTGAACATACTTGTGCGGAATTGTTCTAGTGAGAAAAAGATTTGTATCTTCACTCATATTTATGATGTATGCAATACATATAGTGGGGTTTTGGGTAGTGGATTTCCTAGATACATATTGTGTTATATGCCATTGATTTATCTTCTTATTGTTCATATTGTTTTCATCGATCTATTGGCTTCCGCTGGTTGAAAGTAGAAGTAGAGTCTTTTCCTATGCTTTAGTACATTGCATGATCTTGTGAATCTACAATATTTTCTACAATATATACCCAGGGGTCATGGTTTCTGTGGCTTCCTTGAACACCAGAAGTAAGCTATTTCAACTTCCTCAATAATAACCCATTAAACGGCTTTCAATTCAAGAAAAGATGGACATGATTTTGTATAATGATCCTCCTCATATTTCCCCCATATTTCAATGAATTTCACCGAGAATTCCCTACAAAAGTGTTTCAGTCTGCATTTTGGGAAAAATATAGAAAGTTCCTTCTGAACTTCCAATTTATTTTGTCGATACGGGTGATGAAGGGGACACGATCTGCAATGAATGATGGGACGCTTTTCTCGTAAGCCATAAAGGCACGAAACTCTTTCAAATAATGGAGACTTAAAGGCTTTATTTCTATTGTTGCTTTAACTCTAAGTCCATATGGATGTAGACAACCGTAAAGAGCTTTTCTACTAGTACCGACCTTAAAGCTAAGGCTAGTCCACCTTTAGGCACTTACCGGCTTGAAACACATCCAATTGAGAGGTCTATATCCTAAGGACATCGATATTAAATTCTTCCAAAATATGTCCAATCTCCACATGAGTGAATCTCCTACTAGATAATTTTATGACCTTATAAAGGTCCCTAATCATTTTTCTACCCCTGGTTGTCCCTAGAGAACAACTTTTGCATAAATCAAAAATATTTTCATAAGTCTCCTTGGAAATGTCTCCTCTCCTGATTAAGTTCAACAATCTAACCATTCATCCCGTATTCCTTAAATCAATATTGTCTTCAAAATTTCTCGCCCTAACATAGCATACAAAGACCTTTGCAATGTACTGAAACCGATCCTCGAAATCCTCCAAATTTTCTTCCTCCTTTTGAGCTATTTTGAAGAAATCCCCCTTGATTTATCAAGTTCTGCAAGATTCTTGATACGAGCAATACTTTCTTAATTTTGTCCCATATATTTATAATATTTCCACCCAGATGCATAAGCCATCTTAGAGTTGTTTCTTTTAGAGTAACTTGGAATAATTTTAGCTTTCGTAAATCATCAGTACATTTGTATCATCGACAGAACACATTAAACTCAAAGAAGAAGGCATCTATATCTTTAGTGGTAATTCCATGGAAATTGGGAAGGCCCGCTAGAGAAATTGGCTTCATGGGTGCATTCCCTTAAGTAAGCGATGAGGAACTTAATTATGAAACAACTTTGTCCATATCTTCCCAAATCCTCTAATAACCCTTTGGCATTACAAAATCAAGAGGGACTTGCTGAAATGAAATGGGGAAAGTTACCTATGGAAGCATAAGTTTAACATCACTCCCTTGATTGAGATGGAGGGTCTTAGGGGATGTTCCTCGAATTGGACTACACGAGTTTGATACAAAATACCTTGTATCCCCCCATCCTTCAACAAGGTGTTGACACTAAGGTCCATATATATACTCCCTAACTTCCTCTTGTATTTCAGCAGGTTGTTCATATTCTACCGCCATAGAAAATATTTTATGATACCTTGATTTCATCTTGGGTTTAGCCTCAAATGTCTCAATAGAATGACCAATTAGGATGACCTTGGAGAATCTTACTATTCCCTAGTATGCAAATTATACAATGTTTGGTGGTACTCGTAAAAGAACTCAAAATTTTAATAATTTTATATATTTTGTATTAAAAATTAGCAATTTTTAAGGTAAAAGAATTTTATAATATAAAAGTTGGGCTGGCCATTTTTAGAAAAAAATAATATTAGTGAATATTTTTTCTCAAGAAAGAATGGAAAATTAATCCACCGACAAATATTAGCGCATAATTTTCCTTTCTAGAAAATGAAACAAACAGGAAACATCATGCTGAGAGTAAAACCCTATCTTATTAAATTAGTCTTCTATATGTAGGAGATACATTGTAAACCATCGCCAAACCATTCTATAAAATGAACTAACAGCAAGTAACAGGAATGAACAAACAATGTGAACTGAGTCATGCTATGAGTAACAAGAAACAAATCATTAATGAATCATCAATTAGGTAATTCCACAAGTAATAGGAAACAAATCTATGAGAAATGATAAACGAATCAATTTGTAAATAAAATTCTTCAACCATTCAATAAGTATCAACAACTAAATCATATTTCCCTCATTAACACTCAAATCATTCATCCATGAGTCGATATAACATAATCTCCTTCAATAGAAAAGTGCACATGAGATCTACTATTAAATCACAACTTCTCACACACACAGTCACATGTTATTAGTGAAAATGCCTCCTCGTAATCTCAAAGGACATATCTGTGTCTTTGGCTGAAGTTAACCTCTTTCAATGGATTAACAACATGTGTTATACTGTTGGTCATCTACTATGAAACCTCCATTACCATAGTCTATTACGCTCAGTGTCTTCAACTAGCCCGCATTAACAAAAACTCACGTAGTCATGAGTGCAAAAGCTCGACCTCATTGTGACACTCTTGCTCACATAGGAAAACTCTTACATGACAGAATCTAATTGCCTTGACCTAATTTTTAAATTTTTCCTATTTAAACAAAGCATCCTAAAGCAACTTAAAGCATTTCACATGAGGAAACATCACCCATTCCAAATATTTTTCCAAATTTTCACTGGAGAGAAACTAACAGTCTTCATAGTCTCCATTTTCCTATAAATTGAGACATTTTCCATTGAGAAAGGGAATGGAATTTAATGCATTTTTATAAATGTCAAGATCATCACCGAAACAATGTATTGGACCTAGGAGCTAGAGGAGGTTATCTTGAAACTTCAACACTTGGTTGTAAACTTCCTTCTTTTCAATAATATATAGATCTGTTGTTCTTCCTTCCAGATTATTATTCATGATCATTTCTTGTGTTTAACTAAGGATTTTTTGGAATATTGAGTTACATTAATTCATTCAATAATTTTTAGTTTCTCATTTGTTATTGTTTTGATTGACGAATAGTTATGATGCAAAATTATTGATCTACTCTTCATTATGTGCGGGACTAGCCTTTGGAGCTAGTTAGAAGAGATTCCCAATTACACTAACCACTCCAATGGATCTACATGTGGGGACAAAACGGTTCATCCTTTGCATTCTCTCACCAATCTTCAATTTACTTCTCATGTTTTTGAATGAGTCACATGTTAGGAAAGTTGATCTCTTGTCCAGTCTATCTTGGGTTTCTGGGAAAACCTGAGAGGGAATTTGTTTGTTTATCCAGGAATAATTCCCTATAGTAGAATTGGTGATTCCGTTTGGAGACATTTTGTTTCCTGATTTACTTTCATTCCTAGATCCAAAATCTATGATCTTGTCATTGTTTGAGTTCCTACCATTTGGATGCCTGATAGTGTAGTTGTTTTGAATTATTTCTTTTGATCGAGATTGCCTTTTTCTAAGAAAAACTCCTATAACGAGCCCTACTAGTGGAAATAAGTGCATTATAATGAACTTTCCCCTTATATCTTGTGCATTACCTCTATTTATAATGATATGTCTTGTCCAGATCACCTGCGTTACAACTATGAAGCTTGTGATTTTCACCTCTACTATGGAATTCCCTAGCTATGTTTTGCCTATTTTTCTTATGAGGTCTCTGTTGTCCTAAACTGTGATTATTGTTGCTATATTCATGTTTTATTTTTAAGGTTACCTTAGCTGGCATTGCTTGCATCCTTAAAAGAAAATAAAAATAATTCATTTTCCTTTGCTTATATGCTTGATTGTTCGTTTTGTAGTAGAGTTTCACTTACTTTAAGAGTGATTATATGGATTTCTTACGTGTGTTGGAATTCATTTTGTGTTATTTTTTTTGGGAAATGAATTGTGCTACTATCTCCTTGTAGAACTATTCTACATTAAAATAATTTTTAAAATAGAATTATCGGCATAGTTGGAGTTAGAATCTCACAAATTTCATATGCCAAAACCCATATCGAAGACTTTTAAGAAGTACACTAAAATAAATCACGTAATAAAATTGATTAGCAACTCTTTTAACAAGGAAAACACATATCAGTAGTGAGTGAAAATCATATTGCAACCTCATTGACTAGGACCAATCCTCTCATACAGGAGTTAAGTGCTAGGAAACATTGGGTTTATGAGAAGGTAGCTTTCCTTCGAGTGCATTCAATGGACATTCTGTGTACTAGGGATTCCTTAAGGAATTTTAGGGGTGAATATGGGACTCAGATAGCCTGTGGTGAAGTAAAATTATAAGTGCGGACAAGAACAAATTCCTTTAGCCCGATAATGGGTCTAACCACAACAGATACATTCTATGGAAGATTTCCTTAGGTTAGAATCAATTAAGAGGGCCTACCTCTTGGTTGCTTATCCTGCTTGATGATGTCCTCGCTTGCTCACTCTGGAAATCTCTTGCTTCCTTCTTCAAGCTCCTGAAACAAGTAAACAACAACAACACACAAACATAATAATAATAAAATTGCAACTCAACCTACTTAATGAGTCAAGAAGCATCAAGATACGAATATGTAATATTACAGAACATGTAGGAAATCAATCGATAGTTGCACATATTAATATCAAAGAGAGATTACAACCATTCATCTTGACATCACAGTCTTCCTCTGACAAGATCGAGTTCCCACACACTTCTGCTAGCACTCCATGATAGCTTCAAACAATAATAGTTTAAAGGATTTTCCATTTAGGCTTCTCTCTAAACCAAACACACTTCTCCCTCACACAATTAGATGGCTACAACTAGTAATAGCTTGCTTGTCTAATCAAATAGTATACTCACATTCAGCCACCATTCTAACTAGCTTGTGCTTGGGAAGAAGGGAGGTTTATATAGGAAATATGGATGGGAGATGGATCCTCTTCTCATGGGATAAGGTCTTATCCCTTGAGGTATTTCCATCATTATAGGGGAAAGGATCCCAAACTTTCACCATTGACTCCATCTGGACAAACCATTTACCAGACTTCCATTATGAAGCTTCAGCTCCAAATTTAAAAAAACTTTCCATAACAAGACCAACACGACTAGAACACAGCTCAGTCACACTGATCAGCATAGGGAATAGTGCTAATCTCTACACATCAGTGCGGGGGAGACAAAGCTCATTAGCGTTGGCCTTGTAAATTGGGAAAAACTAATGTTTCAGGGGAAATGGTGCAAAAGGGAAATGATATTCTCATGAAGAGGGACATAATGGGAGTTTCTTCATGAGGGAAAAACATGTGGGGTTAACTATAAAGGTCCTCCAAGATCAAGGAACTAGGAGTGCAGGGACAGTGAAAACAATTTGTGTAACAGTTGCCCCCTAAAGCGTGAAGGCCTAGCTAGAGTGAGGGATGAAATGATTTATAAATAAGTGCACGGAACCGGTCTACCATCAGAAAACTTGCAAGAAACTATAGATACATATACATAAATTGAGATCTTTGTCATATGATGCATGAATCATGGCATGGGCACAACCATCCAGAGAATGATCATGTAAATGGATCCAGTTATGGGCACAACCATCCATCAAAGAGGATTAGAACAAAACCAAGGTATGGTCGCAGCCATCCAATAATGAGAAGGATCACATATGATAACTCATGGTCTGGTCACAGCCAACCATTTGAAAGATACATGCATATCATCATAACCATGTCACATTGCTTTGCAACCTGGACTTTTGTGCTCTGAGTCCAGGGTCTTGCGCTCCACCATGACCCTATCAAAGTACAGATCCTAGCATGCGAATAGATGTGTTGACGTCGAACATGCTAGAAAGTCACTTGATTACTATTCAATGATGTAAACTATTAACAAGCGCGAGATAAACCACCAATAATGACAATGGCCTTCAAGGTACTATCAACACAATTCATGGAATGTGAATATAGGTACTGAAGTCGAACACCCGTGAAATCACTCGATCGAAAGCCAATGATGTGAACTTGTCGTTGAGTGCGAAGAAATTGCCATTAGGGCATGCAATATATAAGGTACTGGAAGGGAGTCTCTCAGTCAACTTCCTAGATAATGAGTCGATGTCGATGAAAAGAAACCGTGTTGAAGGAGGTCCATAATGAATCCCACATCATTGACGTGAGCGACATGAGACAGAGGATGTAAAATTATTTTGGATGATACAGAGAATCAGAAGTAACTGTAACTGCAGAAGGACAACTCTTGAACATATCGGTGACACAACTGGAAGTTTGGTAGCTTTTGGATCCATGGGATCAGTGTTCATAATGACGTGAAAGAGATTAAATGGAAGGAGAAAATGAATGACCCAAAACTAGGAAGGTCAATGATGTAGAGGAGGACGTCCCAACCTGACACGAAGCAAAGAGTGTCATGTTCAAGAGTAAGCTACCGACACGAATCAATAGATTTCCAAATTTTCCCTTGCCATTTCTGGCAAGTACCCCAATTCTTTTTTAATCGCTAGCTTGAAGGGGATAACATATGCTTGCACTGTAAGTTCATCCTTCGGATGAATTCGACCTAGTAAGTTTAACGAGCCCTAGGAAAGAGAAGCTCGTGTTCGTCATGGTGATGGATCCGATGTCGTTTAATAGTTTAACGAGTCCGACAAAGGTGTAACTCAGTATCTTTTTCATGGTTAGAGAGTTTAAAAAAGACATGTAAAAGAAAACTCCACATGGTCCCTTTTTCTATGTTTGTGTCCCTCGAGCCCAAAAAGGTAGAAAATAATACTTGAGAGAACCGCTTGACCATCTCAGTCAAGGAGTACCTTTTTCGTAAACAATGCATCCCAGCCCGAAAAAGGGGTAAACTTATACTGCGCACACGATGTTTCATATGCATTAATGAGTTTGAAATGACAAGGGCTTAGCCATATTTTCGCTTTTAAAGGGTCGGAAAAGAGCCGAAAGCGGACCCCCCATTTTTTTTCTCTTTAACAAGTCAAAAAGGGAAAAAATACTCAGCAATCTTTCCATATGAGTTTAACGAGTCGAGAAAAGAGCTAAAAGGTGGCTTGTCCTGGAGGAACGAGTGGTATAAAGGGTAGCAATCGGTTTCAGCAATGGTGGAACTGCTCAAAACATGTAATGGTGAAGAGGTTGGCTAACAAAACTACTCATCACAGCCATTCCTCAGGAAAGGAAAAACAACCAAGTGAAAGAATATGATTGGAAAAAGAGATGGTGGCGATGCAATGAAACAACCAAGGCTCATATATCAGAAATTAGCTGATAAAAAGGCAATCACAAGATGTAAATTGAGCATGGGTTCATTTTTACACAAGCTTGAACCATGGAGAACTCTGCTTGGATTCCATTTCATGTTTACACAAGATTGAAATGAAAAACTATGCTTGTTATAAGTCGCATGCCCCGGGCATAATGACTCAATTCAAGGTACATGCTCCTCGAGATTCATTTCATTCAGCTAGGTGGATGGAATGAAGGTTCACTTTCAAGATCTTGGAAAGACACGACTAGGATTTTACGAGATCTTAATCAAAGACTCGATTTGGAAAAGGGAGTCACTTCATTTTTTAATGAGGTTGACACAACAAAAGAACTATCCTCGGACATATGTTTCATTTTTTAGCGAGGTAGATATCGGAAGAAACTATCCTCGAACACTTGTTTCAATTTTTAATAAGCTTGACACAAGACAAGGAACTATGCTTACATCCTTTGTATCATTTTTTAACAAGGTTGACACAAGACTAGGAACTATCCTCATAACATTTGTTCATGGACCATATGAGAACATGGCTCCCAAGAGGTCTTCACTAGATGAAAGAACCATGCTCTGAGAGGAATACATGTCATTTGGTACCAAAGACAGATTAGGTTCCAATTCCCCTAGTGCATAATGCACTGTACCATCTTTGTGATCATTAGCATACGCAGACACGGAACGGGTAGCCACATAATTGGCTTGTGGCAAGGAAGGTACTGCTTGCAAACAAGAGTCTATAGGGGACAATGGTTGCAAAGGAGGTTCCTTGTGACCAACAAATGACAATTGATCAATGATCACTATTCTTCGTTCACACAGAAAACAAACCACATGGAAAAGTGAAGAAACAAGAGCTCCCATGACATAAACATAGTCGCATCCAAGGAGAAGATTGAAATATAAAGGACCTTGGACTACCATCACATCTGTATAGATGGTCTTCTCTTCCAAAGTAATAGGGAACTTCAGAAGGACCCCTAAGGGTTGACTGGTTCGTCTGTTGAAAGCCAACAAATTGTGAGTGATAGGCACAAGCTGTGGGGAACCCAAAGCTTGCCAAGTAGTAGAAGACATGATGCTAACAGAAACACCTTAATCTAATATATTGCCAGGTACTACCATGCTATAGGCTTGTACTGTGATCTGGAAAGGCGCATAAGATGGGAGGCGGAAAGCATTCAATGGACCCCAATCAAAAGAGATGACAAAACTACTTGGTGGGGATATCATATGATTGCCCCCATGCTCTGCAGGAATAGGAGAAGGACTCTCCTAAACAACTGGGATGGGAGGGTTACTCTTCAATTCATGAGAATTTGAGGAGATGAGAGGAACATGAGTAGTATGATCACCACTCTCTTCTGGAACAGAGTGATCAAATGAAGGTGGAGACAAGTTGACACTGTTTTCAACCAATGGTTGGTCAGGAACAGACACAAGAGAGTCATGCTCAGGAAGATCAGGATGGGAAAGAGATGAATCCAAGTCAATCTCTTTACTAACCGAGGGAGAGTTAGAAGAAATCCATTGATAACCAAAAGGAAGTTGGGGTTGAGGAGCTGCAAGTTTTTCCAAAACTTTGGAAGTTTTATCCATAAGAGGGCAAAGGTGAAGAAGATTGTCTCCTTCGCATAACCTACAGGGGAATCTAATATTTTCCTTCTTCTTACCATCATTAGCTAAAGGTGTAGAATCAACATGATCTCTAGAGGTCGATGGGGTTGGTCGATCCAGATTTTGAGACCACATCTCTAAGACTCTGGGTATGCCATGATAGTCTCAAAGAAGATGGTCACCCTTACACAAGCTGTAAGGGAATTTTACCTTCCATGAAGGATCAGAAGTTTTGTTGACGAGGGGTGCATTTGGAGTAATAGTTGCATGACTAGCCTCTTGCTTATTTGACTTCTTCTTCTTCATCATCTTCTTCTTCTTCTTAGCCTCCTGGTTACTGGATTTCAAACTTTCACCAGGTGAAGTAGAAGGGGAAGAAGAAGAAACAGGGGAAGAAGGTGATAGGTCAACCTTAGAATCATTGTGACGTGATTCAAATGAAGGAGACATTTGGACAGGAGCCAGGACACTCGGGGACATCAAGGTCGAAAATAACTAGATAGGTAAACCAATGCTTAACCCAGGAAGTGACAACGTTTCCATATAAGGAGCACCAACATTTCCAAAAGAAGGAAAAGGACCAGGATTCCCATCCGACGGAAATCCTTGACTGGTAGATTCTAGAAATGTTGCCATTGGAATCGACCCTAAAGAATTACTAAGGAATATAACTTTAACCAAGAATATTTTGTGGGTTGTTAATTTTAAGACACTGAAACAAAACTTTTCCTTTTCATATTTTAAGAGTCGAGAAAAAAGTTAAAGGTGACTCTATCACTTTCGATTTGAAATGAGCCTAAAAGGACAAGTGCTCAGGTGATCTTTTCTATTTAGGGAGTCAAAAAGATAAAATGACTACTTAGAGTACTCTAGGCATAAAGGATTACTAGGTAACCGTGAATTGCAGAATACCTCCTCGCGAGCCAAGAAGTACGAGCATGCAATCTCCTTGAATGCTATGTTCGGTGTATCATGTTTTCAAGGTGGCAGACTCAGCTTCCTATAGATAAAGGATTGTAGACCTAGTGGGGTCTCCCTTTATATACAAGATGGTATGGGGAGCACAAGTTTGTACTAGCGCTGTCTAATGCTGAAGCAAATGACAACTGCTAGGCTTAAAGACGTTGGAACACGTCTCTAGCCTAGACCTCTAAATGTAAGCATTAATTTTCAATGCTTCCTTAGGTTAATTTGATAAATTTTAATGGTTGATCTTGAGTTAGGTTTCAATTACAAGGCCCTACCGCTGTTATCTAACAAAACTCCTACATGCAATTATATGAGAAAAGAGATCTTGGTCTTCGATTAAAGTTATCACTAATTGAGAGATAGCGAACACAAAATTAATGCAACAATCGAAGAATGAAATCTTTCACTAATAAATATCCTAAATGCACTCAATCTTCCTATAACGTAAGAAGTTTCATTTCATTTCCAATGCTTATGATGATGCAAATCTAGCTTCTCAATAATGCTACTAATGCAATATTTTCTCTTAAGTAAACTAGAGTGATGTTCTCCTTTTCATAAAATGAAAAATGAATCTTTCACATAAAGCACTTTAAATGAAAGTTTTCACAATTCCGAATAAACAAGCATCAATCAAATCCAAAGCATTATAAATGAAACTAAAAGCAACTTCTTCCTTGAATCAAACAAACCAAAAACATAAATGCTTCAATCGACAAACCGAGCATTGTAATATATGCTTGGAAAGAGAAAAGAGACACTCGAAATAAGAGAACAAATGAGACTGTTTTACTCATTCAATTGAAAACAAAGAATTCTAGTCACTTTTGGGAGGAAGAAGAGAGTCTGAGGGTCAAGACACACTAGCACTGGAATAGGAGAAATTCTGATTTGTTCTTACCCCTGAAACCGGAGTGACTTTTGGGCCAAAAGTAGTGTCGATTGGCATGAATGACTTGTACTAAAACTAGCACTGATAGCTGATCAGTGCAAATTTTTGGCCAAAAATAGCATCGATCGAGGGATTTAAAGAAAAAATAAAAAATAACTTCACACAAGGCCAGACTTGACACATCAGAGGGTGGGCTAAACCAAGAAAACACACAAAGCAAGCTAAATGAAGCTTTCTAGTCAAGGAGAAGACGGTCCAAAAGGCTCACGAGGTCAAAAACACAAGAGCAGAACACACTGGCCAAGATTGGGATCCAGCCCTAATCTTCACTTACATGGATTGGCGCGACTGCCTAACTGACAATAAGCGCCAGAGGCTGGTCAGCGTGACTGTTCCTCCATAATTCACATTGGTCGGTGTGATTGTCAGCCGATTAAACACGATATCTGAGGGAACTAAGGAAAAAAAAAAATTCAAAACAGGGACCAGATCTGCTACTATGAATTTTAGGCTTAGGCCAGTAAGTAGGAGAAGATAAACAAAACCAAAGGGAAAATGTGAAACTAGCAAAGTTCTCATGAAATCATGAAATACAAAACAAACAAAAGATGGGATGTTCCCCAGTGGAGTCACCAATTTGTGGTGAAGTAAAATTATAAGTGCAGACACGAATGAATTCCTTTAGCCCGATAATGGGTCTAGCCACAACAGATACATTCTATGGAAGATTTCCTTAGGTTATAATCAATCAAGAAGGCCTACCTCTTGGTTGCTTATCCTGCTTGATGATGTCCTCACTTGCTCGCTCCATCAATCTCTCACTTCCTTCTTCAAGCTCCTGAAACAAGTAAACAACAACAAAACACAAACATAATAATAGACAAATTGCAATTCAACCTACTTAATGAGTCAAGAAGAATCAAGACACAAATATGTAATATTACAAAACATGTAGGAAATCAATTGATAGTTGCATATATTAATATCAAAGAGAGATTACAACCATTCATCTTGACATCACAGTCTTCCTCTGACAAGACTGGGTTCCCACACACTTCTGATAGCACTCCATGATAGCTTCAAACAACAATAGTTTAAAGGCTCTTCCCTTTAGGCTTCTCTCCAAACCAAACACACTTCTCCCTCACACAACTAGTAATAGCTTTCTTGTCTAATCAAAATAGTATACTCACACTCAGCCACCACTCTAACTAGCTTGTGCTTGGGAAGAAGGGAGGTTTATATAGGAAATATGGATGGGAGATGGATCCTCTTCTCATGGGAGAAGGACTTATACCTTGATGTAGTTCCATCATTATAGGGGAAAGGAGCCCAAATTGTCATCCTCAACCCCATTCGGCCAAACCATTTACCAGACTTCTATTTTTGGCTCCAAATTTAAAAAAAAATTCCATAACAGGACTGGCGCGACCAAAACATAGCTCATTCGCACCAATTGGCACAAGGAGTAGTGCTAAACTCTGCACATTGGCGTGGGGGAGACAAAGGTCATTAGCATCGACCTTGTAAACTGGGAAAAATATAAGTTTTAGGGGAAATAGTGCAAAAGGGAAATGATTTTCTCATGACGAGGGACATAATGAGAGTTTCTTCATGAGGGAAAATTATGTAAGGTTCATTGTAGAGGTCCTCCAAGATCAAGGAATGGGGAGTACATGGATAGTGACAAAATGTTGTGTAATAAGCCTGCCCACATGATGTGTTGCCTATGATTGTGACTCCCCCAACAATGATAGTGATTTTTAGGTAAATAGTAGTGGCCATAATCTTAGGAAATATGCACATGGTGATTGGGGTGGGTCTTTCTGGTACCTAAAGATATAAAAAACTACTCCATCCTTGGTTTGTTGGGAAGGAACTTGTCTCCACAAGAGTGTTTTGTCCCTTCACACTAATGTGCGGGTGAAGCTTGGGAATAACCGTAATTGTCTCAATCCCAATTGGGATTTTTCTCATAGTCTTTCAATACAAGGTTCCATCGTGTTAGTGTCCAATAGTCATAGTGATCAAAAGTACTCTTTTCATATTGTGGATAGGGTCTTAGGGTCAAATTATTATATTTTCAAATGGAATTTGACATCTCTCTTGGTTGGAAAAGAGTATTGAGTCAATGTCCAAATGTATAATGTATATGCTACTCTCATCACAAGCCTAAGGTCACGGTCATCATCAAAAGTATCGTCAGAAAATCCCATGGGCATTTTGAGGTTATTTGCTGCACACAGGGACAATTTTACTTCAAAATTAGTTTCTGAAGTACTAAAAATGAATTTTATGAAAGTGAATGAGGTTTTTGTCAATAACATACCAAAGAACAAAAACATCCTTCTGTTTATGCACAGGTGTTATGATTTGGGACATATGAAACGATATTTGAGACTTATGTTAAAAAAATCAACCATTTTGAATTTGTTTTATGATTTTAGTAATTTCTTTTTGGTGCTCTTTTCTAACATATGGAAAGGAACTTTGAGAAACCCAAGGAGGTTTTGTCAAGAACTAGCCAGATATTAAAAACCTATTTTAGTTTCCTCACAGGTGTCATGGATTGGAATATTGGACTGGATCTTGACAGCCTAGTTTTATAGATTTAAACATTTAATTATTTCCTGTTTTAGTCATGATTGTTGCAGCACATATTCTGAGGAGATGGAGATTAATCTATGAAAAATGAGAGAGGTGTCTCTAAAAAACAAGCTAATCCACAAAAATTCCTTCCGTTTTGTAATATATGTCATCACTCAAGAGATACGAGTTAATATTTGACCCCTATTTTGAGAAATTCGGTCCCTATTCCTAGTAGGGAGTGCCCAATTTAATGCAACTATTTCTATCATTAGGGAGATGGTTGAGATCAAACCCATTAGTCCAAGGATGAGATTAATGTATATATTGCATGAATTTCAGAGTGTGATGGGTTGGAAATTTGAGGAGAGAACCATTGTAGCCTGTATTTGACATTTTTGGAAATCAAAGGACACAGTTTGCAGCTATTATCTAGGAATTCCTGTGCAGTAAGTTTATGATGTTGTTTTTCCTCTTTTATTACCTTATATGAATGATATTTAGCTTCCTTTTCCATTCATCATCTTTTCAATAGTTTTCCTTGTAGTTGATAAACATAATTCTTTTCACTAAGCTTTGTTTTGATGGAAAATTATTTTATGTTATGTTCACTCTTGCTTAATGAATTCATGTCTCATGCTCATTAAGACCTTCATGATTCATCTAAACACCATACTACACCGAAAAACCTAAAATACATCACAAAAGTGTTTGTACCTTGATCCTTCATATCTTTGCTACTGTAATCCTTTGACCCTCTTCCATAACTACCTAGTTTTTCTCCCTTATCCAGCAACAAAACCCTAAACATTTCAAAACCTACCCGAGATTAGCTATCTAGCCTAAAATCCTTTATCATCCTGTCATCTCTTGGCTGTGATTCAATAGAGAGATCCCTCTTTGGTTTGGTAGGGCTAGCTACCAAACTGCAAGCTTGGTCTGTGGTTACCTCTGTCAATTTCCTCATTAGCCTCGGACATTGTGGGGGATAACACATCGCCAACTAGTTTGACTATTGGAAGAAGTATGTTTGCTTGCTAATGATTTAAGTCTTTTTATTGTTTTAGGAGTGTGATGTTTATCATTGAGACTATACATACATAAAACTGATATGTGCACAACACCATTTAATAAACCTATGGAATATATATCTTTCACCCTGGCTACTATAAGACCTTATTAGTCTAGACACCTGTGAGTCCTTCTCCCACTTTCTGTGGAGAAATATATGAGTCAACCTGCTTCCCCCTCTGCTTAGGGGAGTCTGTCTCCAATTGTAAACCCTGAATTATACCTTACCGACCTAAAGCCTCTCCTACCAGAGGGTCCATTTATTGAAGTCTTTATACCTCCTTATAATCCTCCTCTCACTAACCCTCTTGGGCCCATATTGATTTGGGCGACTCCTTTTCCTTATGTGTCTTCACCAGTCTCCCATTTAAATATCTTGATGAATGCTAGTGAGTTGTGATCCTTTATGGACACCTTTTCTCCACCTTGACTCGATCCACATGCAACTAACTCCACACTTGTTGTTGGTTATCCCACTACGCAGCCTATGGCTATTCCAAGAACCCTTGCTACACCTACTTTGGGTTGTTCTCAACAATTCATTGTTTCCACCACCAAAACTCTTTTCGTGTTAGCTCCTAGTCCCTAACCTCCCACCCCACTAGGTGTTCCTAACTCGACAACCTTCAACAACCATTTTGGTTGGAATATATTACTTCTCAACTCCACCTCCCTTATAGAGTGGGAGAAATGTTTATAAAATCTATCTTCCTACTAAGGGCACTCCTACCCTCATGTAACCTTTGGTACAAATAGGTCCTTTGATTGATGCCTTTCTTGTTGGTGGTAATTCCATTGGTGGTGGTCCTATACCCAATCCATCTCATGTGGCCAATGGTGTTTCATTTCTTGGACTTTCTATATCTTGTTGGGGTCTTCCCAACTCAACCACCATTACCTGCTGGGGGGAAATTCTATCTTGGAGGAAACCAGTTCTCTGGTAGCTTTCCTCAGGCTAAGGGCATGCCTTATGGTCCATATATATATTCAACCCCACCTCCATCTCAAGGAAATTACTATCCTTCATAACCTTTGTACCCTACTAGAAAATTGTTGATGGGAGTACCTCCTGGACCCTTTAGTTACCTGACTCTTCCATGGTCTAATCCAATGGAACCTACTCCATTGTTGTTCCTAGATACTCTTGATGTTCCAAATATATACAAATTTACCAATGATCCCATTAATCATAACATTCTTTGGCCTCTAGTTCTGCATAAGATTCCCGTAGACATTCCTAAGTTCGAGGGAAAATAGGGAGATCATAGCTACACACATCACCACTTACCTCCTTTGGTGTGTTTCTAATTCAATGATTGACGATAGTATATGGCTTCGACTCTTCCCACACGCCTTGACTGGCAACACATCCAAATGATACATTGAGCTACCTCATGCTTCTATTAATAAATTTAGTATCCTGGCTATGGAGTTATTAAATAACTTCCAGCTACTGATCCTTTATGAAAAAAAACCGAACTCTTGACTACCTTATGACAAAACACTTCCACCCACATCTTTGATCACATCCATGAATGTAAATGAAGGCAAAGGTTAGTAAAGGCCTCTGTTCTAGATTACTTACTAGTTGATTCATTATGTAAGTGTTTCCTACCTCTTGTTGTAAAGTATGTTTCCTTTTCTAGATTCATTACTGAAGATCAATTCATTCATCATGCCCAACACTTAGATCTCATTTATTCTCAATCAGATATTATTTTCAACCTTATCTCCAATTCTTCTTATACTTCAAATACTCCCATTACACAATGACTTGGTACTCATGCCAAAAACCTAATCAGTGCTTCCTCTGGGACCATTGTCAAATAGTTGAGTGGAAAAAATACCTATTTATCTATTACTGCTACCCTTGCTCAAACTACTACTCCTATTTCCACTACAATTAACTCTACACAGTCTACACATCAACCCAATAGAAAGAAAAAGAAGAAAAATAAAAACACCTCTCCTTTTAAGGAACAACTACCTACTTAGAGCTCTAAATCCAAAAAGGTCCTTGCTATTGCTAAATTTTCCAACAAATAGAGAAAACAATGAAGTTTCCTTTCAAGATATGCTTTGAATACCATTTGACCTATAAATTCCCTTGCCTTCAAGAATGTACCGATTTCCTTATGAAAAAGGACACTTTTTAGACTCCTTCTTTTCTCAAAAATCCTTTCCTTTCCAAACAACAACAATAACAACACCAACATATGGTTGGGAGTCCACCACCACCCTTACAGGGGGGCACTAGAGGTTCCCATCCCCCTATTCCTGTAGAATGATTTTATATTGTTTATGCCCTTAAAGAGATGGTCAATTTGCAAACATGTGCCAAAAACTATGGTAGCCCTGTCCTGGACACCTTGGATACCTCATCGACCTCTACTCTGCCTTCAATTAACGATCTTCATATAGAGAGTTTTTTTTTACTCTATTATTTTCACCCCCAAAGGGGTGCTTCACCGAACTACACATAACCCTATTTCCCATTCTTCCAAAAACTAAAACATCATAGAAGATCTTATGCAGTCTCATTGTGCTATGTCCACCCTTGAATTCTTATAGAGTTATCCAATGCAATGTAAAACCCTAATCT
This sequence comes from Pinus taeda, assembly GCA_000404065.3. Lineage (NCBI taxonomy): Eukaryota > Viridiplantae > Streptophyta > Pinopsida > Pinales > Pinaceae > Pinus > Pinus taeda. The sequence goes on along the minus strand of APFE031178449.1, from coordinate 7,730 downwards.
TGGCTATAGGTGGTCTTGACCCCTTGGATTCCAATCTAGTTGTCTTCGACATGGATAAGAGTACACCTCACCTCTCACATCAACTTTCCTTTCAAGTACAGGTTCATGTGAGAGGAAAATCCATTGACTCTACAATCATTGATGAAGGTGCATCCACCTATGTAAGTTCTACTTCTTGTTGGCTCACACCAGGTTCCCCTACACTTACATCGTCGTCTAATTCATTGAAATTTGTTTATGTCCATAATTTCATCCATTAGGGATAACTCACTGATTTTCCCATTAATTTTTGGGGGAAGAATATCACAATAAATATTGAAGTCGTTTATAATCCGCTCAATTACAACCTTTTGTTGGGGCATAGTTGGACTTATGACATGAAAACCATTGTCTCATCTATTTTCGATTCATCTATTTTCCTCACCAAGTAAAAATCATGACTCTGGACCAACTATCTTTCTACACCTCATATTTTCAACCGCCAACCCCTACCAATGTTCCTTTAGTAGGTGGTAGACATGAAACTTTTGTTAACATCATAATTGGTCTTTTGAAGGGTTCCTTGCTTCTGAGGTGTTTCCCTCTCTCGCATCCCAAGTTTCTTATTATCATTTCTATGGTTTCTATTGTACTTGTTGGATCTATGGACCCATGAATCATCCCATCCCCATCCACTAGTGAATCCTTTGGAGAACATATGTTGATGTCACCAGTGGAATAATTATCAAGCTATTCAATCTACATGTGAATCTCCCTATTCCTTGTTTAGGGCCCATGGTACCATGAAATCTTCCATTTAAGCCCCCTATTCTAATATTCTCAACACTGTCTTGCCTTATGATGAGGCTATTATGGAGATTGTGTCTCTAGATGAGTGACCTTGGTATGAGTTCCACCATCATCAACTAGACTCTTTTCTGTCTTAACTAAACACGAACCCTTTGCAAATCCTATCACTTAATCAACCTAAGATTGTCCCTTCCTCTTTGATAGTTGTTCAAGAGTTATACTTGGAAGGAAATTTAGGAAACCTATCCTATGAACTTAGAAAGTATGATGGAAACCCACTCATGGAGCCTTGAAATGGGCTCTATCTGTAAAAGTACTACACCTACCACCCTGTTAGCATATTCTTTGTAAATTTATGTATAATGTTTTTCTTCTTTTATTGTGTTTCTTTCCCTTTTTATTTTTTTTTTAAACCTTGGTTATTTTCCTCATGCTTGTATATTTTGACATATGTCTTCGTTACCTTCATATTACATTGGATATGCAGATGATGCCAATCATCACACTCAACATGCTGCATCAGTTGCTTGGGTACTCTAACCCTCTTCAGATCTTCTTAGTTCTGGTGGAGTCTTCCTTTGTCATGCTACCAATAATGTCACCGAGTACACTGCTATTATCAAACTCCTTTCAGAGGCCATCACTCTCAGCATCTCTCACTTAGTGGTCAGGTTAGATTCTGAATTAGTGGTTATGCATCTTAACAATATTTATAGCATTCATAATCTAGTGTTGCTTGACAAGTTTTTTAGGGTCCATATTTTGAAGTGTTATTGTGAGTTTATTACTTATGAGCATGTTCCAGAAGCATCTAATGCATTTGTTTATTTGTTGGAAAATTGTGTTAGATTGAAATTTGTCACATTTTTTTAGTTACAAAAATGCATGTAAATTTCCATAAAAAATTACACAAAAACATAAAATATTCCACAAAAACAAAAAATTGTTTGTATATGTAAAGATAAAAATTCAAGTTTTTAGTACATAAAAATCCCAAAAATTCAGATGTTTATACAAAATGGATACTACAGTTTGGTCATGACACCCTAGAACAACATCTATCCTCTCCTCCTCCTGAGCCTGCTGGTCATGATAACACACTACTGCTCATGCTAGTCTCCTCAATGGAACTAAAACCCTCTCTGGCACATCCATTGCATGGCTCTATACATGTAATGATATCTTTCTCATGGAAAGAGGTGGTAGGCCGATCAACAGTCCCTCTAAGTTACTCACAACCTCTTGAAGACTCTGTGTACCAGTTTCCTCCTAGACTGTTGCTTTGGCTTGTACTGCCACTCTGGCCTCTTCCAACTGCTCACCTTGCCTCACCCTATGAGGCATCCCTGTAGGACAAACTGGTGCCACATACGTGTCATACTAAAAGCTTTGTTAATTTGTTACATCCAACCAAAAAGAAATTACATAATTTTTAGAAGTAAAAAAATATCTCATTGATCCATATTCTTATCTAGAGGTCCCCACCATGTTCCTAATAATAAGAAAAACTCTAGATCTTCTGTGAAATCCATCCCTACAGAAGGGAAGTCTTTTATCATTGGGATCTACATCCAAAACCATGAAAAAAATTTCAAATCAAAATGCCTTGGAATCAGCCCACCTCCTACTTGCTTCATGAGCTGACTCCATCTCTATATTCAAGGCTCTCTTAGGTCTACAAATAGTAATGCCACCTGTGACATCATTGCAATAAATCTCTCTAAGAATAAATCTACTATCAATGAATCATACCCAAACTCTCTTTGGGCCCTTATCTTGCAAGCTATTAATTCATCCTTCACTCATGAAAGAAGACCCTCACTCTAGTAGAAAAGCTATGGTTTAAGGAACTATACCCCCATCAACATATAGGCCTTGGTTTCCACATGATGACCCTTCACCCTTTGCAACCATACACTTATGAATGGAATAGACCTTAATGGTCTACTCCTCACTTGCTTGATTGGAACCTTGTTAGTCATCTTTGATGTCCCAAGTGTGCAAAACTCAATAATCATATCCATGGTGGTCATGGGATCAACTCTTCCTCCAACGAAGTTCACCTCTGTGCCTTGGTTTGATAACCCCTTGAGGAATTAGACATCATCTTTATCTATCTCTAGCTCCTGATCCTCCACCATGAACACTCTCTAGATTTCATCCCACATCTAGATAATTGTTTCCAAAAGATCTTCTTGCATGCTCATTAGCTATTCCCATGCATATTTTAAAAGGCCACATATTCTGAATTATGTCAAGCATGCCAAATCATTGAGCATTTTCATTTTCTCTTGTTCATGGACTATTTCTCTCATGTTGTCATTTTCCTAGAGCTAACTTGAACCAAAACCTATTTGAATCAATTTTCTTCCCACTTGGTAAGCTAAAAAATATGAAAAACAATTTTTTTTACTAGCATTATCATGATAACATGGGTCCATAATGACTATCAATAAATTATAATGCAAGTCCCCCTTGTAGGAAACACGTTATAACACAACCTTTTTCCAAGACAACCACATTATCCAGATTGAGCATCTAGGGCTTTCTTGAAAGCCTAAGATTGATGGTGAAAAATAAAATCAAACAAACTAGTGAAAAGTGTAGGGTCCTATATCTTACCTATAATTGATGAAATCATAAATGGTTGCCTAGATTGTGTGCAAATAACCTCAAATTTTTTGGTACTTTTTCACCTCCAAGTAGCTCTCCAAACATAAATGGTGCAATTGAGCGGCTCAAAATCCTATTTAAAGCCTTGTAGGTATGTCTAAACTACCTAGTTTTGTCATTTTAATGCAACCTTACTGTTTTTTCCTCACCTTCCATTATTGAAAGTGATTTTCAACATGTTTTAATATGTTGATGTTGTCTTTCAGTGATTTATTGAACAAATTTGATTGCTTCACACTTGACACAAGAATTATTTTTTATGATCTTTTCCTCGCTCGTAAAACCCAAAAAACACCTTGAGTTTACTTCTTTGGGGTTGTAAAACTCCCACGAAGAAGGTCGAGCCATTATTTTTCTATCACTTTCTCGCTCACCAATCTGAAAAAATACGCCAAGATTTCTTCATCTGACTCATACAAAACTTTACAAAGAATATCAATTTTACTTTTTCCTACCTCATACTCGTAACCAAATGAGGAGAACATATATTGAGCATAAGTTTATCTCTTTATCTAGACTCAATGGACTAACTATAGAAAATGAACTATGTTGGGTATACTATTATATCTTTGCCGCACTCGGTCGCAACCATGACAAATATCCCTGCTGGAGTCTTCTTTAAGCTTTTTTTCATACTCTCTAAAAATGAAAAGACCACCGAGTTTACCCTTTCTGGACTATCAAATATAGATGGAATCAGGAGAAATTGGAAGAAATAAAATTCATTTCTATTTATATGAGTAAGAAGTTTTATGGAAGTAGATTACTATCTAATCCTTGAACACAAAACTTATTCAACATTTTCATTGTAGGTTTTAAACTTGTACATAAATTACCTACAAACAAATTCTTAAAAAATATATATATATACAATGGTGAGAGAATAAAACATAAAATAGATATACACAAAGATTTTCCATTGGATCCCAAAATCGGGACTACCAGATTGATTTTTCATTATATTTATTTCATTGCTACAATACATATATATACATGCCGAAGCATCCATAAACCCCAATCCATAAACCCTGGATTAGAACATAACCTTAGTTCACTTGACTAGATCTATTAAATACCATGGGTAGAAAACCATCATGCCTAAAACCATGTGTGAAATCCATGCACAAAACCATAGGTAGGTCAACCCACCTAACACACAACCAACATTATCCCACTTGTTGTTTTATTTTTCACATAGGGGGTCACAGGAGAGATTAGTCATTGGTCCAACCCTGCAATTCCCATTGTTTCTCTACACCAAGAGAACTTCTCAGTGCTCACAAAATTTGTCAATGCATATGCAATATTCTTCAAAGTGTCCACCTTTACCAACAACACCTTTTTCTCCTCAACCATATCCCTTACAAAGTGATATTGAACATCAATGTGTTTTGTCTTTGAATGATAAGTAGGATTCTTTGCCAAGAAAATTTCACTTTGGCAATCACAGTCTATCCTTATAGCTCGATGTACTAACCGCATACTTGAACACAATCTCTACAACCAAAATGCTTCCTTGCTTGCATGCGTGGCTACCATGTATTCTGCCTTTGTAGTTGAAAATGCCACTACAGATTGTCTCCTACTCATCCAACTGACTGCACCTCCAAATAGGTTAAACAAATACCCACTTGTAGATCTTCTTTGATCCAGATCTCCAGCCCAATTTGCATAAACAAAGCCATAAATGTCCAAAACTCTGTCCAAAATTGGTATTCCTTGGTAGCACAAACTATAATCACTAGTGCTACACAAATACTTAAAAACCAGCTTCACTGTTGTCAAATGCTCCTTCCCTGGTTTTGACATAAACCTGCTCAATACTCCCACTGCATGTGCAGTGTCTAGTATAGTATATAACATTTCATATATTAGGCTACTGACGGCACTTGCGTATGGAACATGGAACATGTCCTCTTCCTCTTCTTGTGTCTTGGGGCACTATTCAACAGATAAATTTACACCTACATGAATAGGAAATTTCACCAGTTTACTATCCTGCATGTTAAACCTCTGCAATATTGTCTCGGCATACCTCCTTTGGTTCTAACTAGAGCTTCCTCTTTGCTCAATCTTGTTTGATTTCCATGCCCAAAATATAGTTTGTGGCACCAATATATTTCATGTCAAATTTGGAGGACAATTGGATCTTCAAATCCTGGATAATTTCTTTGTTATTTCCAATCAAAAACATATCATCCACATACAAGGCCAAATAAATAACATGACCACCAATTAATTTAAAATACACATAGCAATTTTCTTTACTTCTGGTGAAGCCAAGTCCCCATATAAATGTACAAAATTATGATATCACATCCTTGGTGATTTTTCTAACCCACACAAAGAATTCTTTAACCTATATACTAGTTCTTTCTTACCCTTCACTACAAAGCCTTTAGGTTGTTTCATGTAGATCGCTTCTTCAAGATCCCTGTGAATAAATGTTTTCTTCACATCCATCTATTCAACTTTAAAAAAAAGAAGCAAAAACAACATATAAAATTAATATAATAGAAGCTACCTTAGCAAAAGGAGAAAAAGAAATATCACCAAAATCAATTCTTGTCACCTGGGAATAACCTTTTGCTACCAACCGAGCTTTGTATTTCTCCACCTTGCCTTCTGCATTCATCTTCTTCTTAAACACCTCTTTTCTTCCAATAGGTATGTAGGTTCCTATCTAGGGTGCTAGACTGGGCTAAATTTACTATCAACCAGGGTGCGTAGACTTAGAGGCGTGTGCCTAAAATATATAGACATAAAGGATCTATTCTAGGCCTATTATTCCTAATTACAATGATGTGACTAGATCTAATATTAAACTATCAATCAAATCTTTAACTAAGCATCAAACTAAATATTATTAACAGCTAAAATGCAACTCATAACATGTTGTGTATCACTGTATTTAAAGGTTTCGGTCCCCTTACAGAGACACCAAACGTGAAACCCCTGTTTAATGGCACTCAACAGTCATGAATATTTATTATAAGCATGCAAGGTAAAAATCATAAGCATCGTCCATAGCAGTGCTTTACAAAGCAACCCTGGATCGAATCCTTTACAGGATATGATTCACAATCCAGATGAGGGTTTGTTCAAGTGCATACATAGACATCTAACAGCGCATTCATAAACACAAATGTAAGAATTAATCAAATCCCTGTGCATATAAATCGATATCAAATATCATTCAAACGCTTGACTGTAAAATGTAATTAAAGTAACAATGTAAATGAAATGTAAACGTAATTAAAATATCGGTATACCATGCATGCAGGGCCCGTCTGCGTTCTTGGCACACCGAGATTGTTACTCCACGATCACAGTATTAAATCAAAGCTCTTATATTAATGCAATCTTATATTAAACCAAAGCTCTGTTCTGAAGCGACAAGAAATGTATGTGTGTAAACGTAAAGGTCTGAAGTGTCAAAAAGGTAAACTAACATATAACCAGGTTCGGCCTTATAATTACATACATTCACGTCCTTTGAAAAATGGATGTTTATCCATGGGTGGCTGTTGCTACTTTTACAAAAACGCAAAGATATTCCTATCCTAACTTACGCACATAAAAACAAGGAAACAACTAAAAATTGGATTGACTGTAACTGAGTGCTGTTGCTGCCTTTGTGCCAACATGCCATAGTTGACCAGGCGTTGACCGCACATATAGGAGGGATGTTTCCGCTGCGGGATAGGTGCTTGTCCATGCTTGGACATTCCACTTTTCGCCCATACCTTTCGCTCTGGCCTGGCTGTCATACCACATGTCAAACGATAAGCCATTTACAGGTTGTTGAGACTTCCTGTAGTTATTTAGGCCAATCCTAATTTATTAACACAAAACCCCTAAATAAATTTAAATGCAATTCAACAACTATAAAACTATTGATTAATCAATTTCCAAGGCATTTGAGGGATAAATGATGAAAAGAGGTAGGAAATGGTCATGTTTTGGGAGGGAAAAAGGGGTCATAGAATGGTACCAACATCTCTCCCCGACTTAATGACTTAGCATGTCCTCATGCTAACCCTGAAGTGCTTCCTTTAAACTCGGTCCCTGCCTATACCTCTGCTGCCTTGAGTAATGTGTCTACGTTCTTCTTCACCTGGGCATCTTTCTGGTCATGGAGCTCTTGCTTCAGTCTTTTGTACTTTTCCTTGAGGGTCTTCTTTTGGTTGTACCACTTGGTGGCCCACTTGCAAATGTCTGTCTGCTCAGCCTCCAGCTCATTAACCCGCTCCTTTAACTTTTCATTT